>CM021106.1:546395496-546476594 GCA_007115665.2 Sequoiadendron giganteum
AAAAGATTGCCTCCACACTTCAATTTGGGCATTTTAAAATTGAACAAAACATGCGAGTGTGAGCACGATATATTGCGGAGGTTCTCCCCTTTGTTTTTCAATGAGGGTTGTGTGAACGATGGGATATGTTAGCTCGCTATTGTTTATCTTAGAGGGCCTGCCTTGTGGGAAAAAGTAATCACCCAAGGGAACGACCCAACCGAGAACACGCTAAAGCCAAGCGACTTCCACCCGGGATATAAGTGTGGATATTGGAACAAAGGCCAATATCACGAGGATTATTCCGATGAGATGGATAGCAATGGACTCTCGTTGACGTTGGATAATCCCCCACGAACGGAATGCCCGAATTAGAACCCCTTGTTTAGAAATTGGCCAAAACCTTGTCTATCTTGTTGGTGCAAAAGGTTATGTCCTTTGAAGCCGCCCCACGTAACATGCGGTCTTGTTGTAGAAATGGAAAGTATGCCATGGGAGATTCATGGGTACTAATGCTTGGCTGACCCGAATAAGTGAGTGCCATGGAGGGGAGCCAGTGTGGTCAAGCATTTAGCCATTCGCACAAGATATGCGCAGCTGGATTTATCCAAGTGGGAACCCAACAAGGTATTGTCTCATCAACCTAAGAGTGTGAAAGTGCTTGGAAAAAACACATTGCTTGATCTTCAAAACATTTGGAAAACAAACATACACAAAAACCTTGAAATTTCAAACACCTTGTGGGGAACAAATACCTATTGACGAACTTGCCCACTCTTGCTTTCCCTAGGAATCACATTCCTAGAGGTTTCTAAGTGTGCAAATTCTATCATGATTTGTTTCCAATAAGGATAAACATAAGGAACTTTTGCCCTATTTTCCTCGATTTCCACACAAAGGACATTGTGGGAAGAGAAAGAGAATGGGACACTAGACATATAGTTTGAAAACCTAAGCAAGCAAGTGTCTTGGATAAAAAGAACCTCATCTAAACAAGAGAAAAAGACAAATTTGATTACACATGTGTTTTCTAACATGATTTCTCGCAAGATCAAAATCCCAAAACCGAAGTTCAAAAAGCTTAGTGTGAAAGCTAGTGAGGAATGTCTTGAGATCCTGAATTGTTTGAAAGGTTTACTTTCCTAGGAAATATAGCGTGTTCTTCAAAGAAGAAGTGTTATTCTAGGTCAAGTCTAGGATCAATTTCAATCACTTTCATCCATCTCTCAACCATCAAAATCAGTCAAATTGCCATCTCACCAACAACTCTTGGAAACTTTGTAAACATCTTTTATGCTAAACTTTTAGGCGAAATCAAATCACTTTGTTTGACTTAACACATCTAGTCAAACCATCATCCTATACATGAGTTCTCTCTTGGATAATACAACTTCCTAGGGTTTACGAGTTCATCTTGTTTGGCTTAACACACCTAGCCAAATTATCAAATCATCACCTCGTTTGACTTGACGCACTTAGTCAAACTACCATCTTGTGAGAGTTCACTCTTGGATAACACAACTTCCTAGAGTTTTACAACTACATTTATCACTCTTGTTTGACTTAACACATCTAGTCAAGCTATCAATCCAATCACGATCAATCAAAGTCCTAAAAGTTTAGCATTTCCTTCAAAGTTTCTTTAAGAGTTCCATTCATCCATATCACTCATCTTCCATTTATCCCATCCTCATTATCATTTTGATCCTTCAATTGTCCTAGTTCTTTGCTTCTTTGAACCTAAGGTTTAGACCGATCTAAAGGATTAAGAGGTTCATCTCTTACATTCTTAAAAATTGATCTTCATCTTATGGTTCAAACTCGATCTCAACACAAGAGGGACATGGAATATAAATTTGATCCATCCATCATGAGCAATTCGATCCAACCAAACTATCCAAGCCTTGCAATACCATTTGATTATCAAAGCTTGTACAATGCATACATGGGAGCATTATCTCATACAAACATCAATGGTACAACGAATGTGAGTATGCCCGATCCAAAGTTTGGAACACCTTTCCCAATGATAGATTTAAATCCAAGTCCAAATCTGCAAATCTATCAACCAAATGCTCAATGCATGAGTTTTTCAAACAACATTATCCCACAAAATCCATACATACCAAGTGCAACTTTACCAAACATGACCATTTCAAATCCACACTTGGTAAACTTTGGGGTCGACATGTTTACAAATCCCCCTAATGTTGTTCAAAATCCTAGCAATATGTTGATGACTCCATATATTGATTCAAGCCAAGGTAACAACATGCGAAATCAAAGTTACCTAAATCCAAGCAATATGATTCCCAACCACAACAATGTTCAATTTCAATCTATCATGCCAAATCAAAACATCATACCAAATCAACCCATTTTTCCATCGATATCGAAAAAACAGATGGAAACCATCCAAGCAACCCCAACAATCAACACCATTCCCATTCCACCACCACCGCCACCACCGCCAAAATACAACACGACCAATTCATTCTCCATCATGTTGCAAGCCGCACAAGAAGCTTCCCACAAAAAGGCACTCCAAGCCCAACAAGCTACACAGCTAGTTGCTCAGCAAGCACAAGCGGCTCAAGTAGCCCAACAAGCGCAAGCGCAAGCAGAATTCTACGCACTATTGCAATCAATCCAAGAAGAAGTAGCACAACAAAGAGCCCAACAAAAAGCTTTGTTGGCACAAAAACAACATGACGAACAACAAGCGTTGTTGGCTCAGTAGCAAACACAGGCATTACTCGCCCAACAAAGCTTGCAACAGATTCCCACCACAATTGTTGAAATCAAAAATCAAGATCAATCTATCAATGAGCACTTGGAAGATGTTTCAACCTTGACCAAGGATCAAATCAACATACACCAAGAGCTACTTTTCAATCATGATCAAAACTCACTCACGATACCCAACAATGATCAAATTCAAGAAATACCAACATCACTTGATCATATGGTTGAGAACATTGACAATCCGTCCACCAAAATTGTTGAAAACAATGATCAAAATCTTCCATCAAGGTCTAGCAATGGCCCTTCCAACAATATATTGACATCCTTTGACCTCATGGTTAAAAATATTGAAGGAATCCCTAGCTCAACACTTGATCCAAATCCTCTCAAAGTTCAAGAGAATATTGAGCCACTTCCTAATGAAGGTATCCAAGAAAGAAGTCCATTCTTTGAAATTGACCCATGTCAAGAACCTGATCCAAAGCATGTTGAAAGCAATTCCAAAATCACTCAAGATCGAGAATTTGTATCTCCAAGCTACTACAACGATATAATGGACACTCTCCTATCTATACAAGATGTTGCAAATGATGACCATATCCGCATAGGACATACTCCTCCATCTATCCATGAGATGCTTTCTTTGGATGGACACGTGGATGATCTGCAAAAACAAGAGTCTCATACTCTTCAAATCATTACCAACGAACAAGAGTCTCCTACTCTTAACATTTGTACACATGATCAAGATGTAGAGAAATGTAGAGACATATCAGAAATGGATCATGAAGAAGGCTTGTACATAAGTCATGAATCAGAAACATCCTATGAAGTGAGTCATGAAGAAGACTTTTGTGTAGACAGCAAAGCATCAACACTTCTTAAAGAAGCACTACAATCTGATATGTCACAAGATCAAGTTGAAGATATCAATCAGGCATTCATCCCACATGTGGAGGATCCTATCACTTATAAAGTTGGATCACTCACCTTTTTAAAGGCTAGCTATCTCATCAATAAAGAAGCTGACACATTTGAAGGTTCACCACAGAGCAGAAAAGGAGAAACACCTTGTTTCCAAGGGAAATCATATCCTTTTGCAAATAAAATGTTTCAACAAATGAATTATCAAGGCAGAGGATTAGGCCTACAGGAACAGGGTATCCTAGAACCAGTGCAGATTTTTGGCAATCCTAAGCGTCAAGGCCTTGGTTACTCAACAATTAAGGGATCTCAACATATCAGTAATACTATCACCATACTGGGGGCAACTTCGTCTCGAGCAAACATCAACATAGGGAGCACAAAGAATCCTTATGATGAAACCAATGCCAATACTACAACCCGCCGTGTCACGAATCTTCATCCACCTATCACCCCATCCACGAATTGGGACCAACATCAAAACAAAGACTTGAATCGAAGCATGCAAAATAGTATCAAAGAAAAAGAAGCTAAGAAGCATATTGGAAAAATCAAATACAAATGGATACCAAAAAATACAAAGAAAAATTATTTCTATCAAACTCCATTAGTCAAAGAAACTATGGGGCAAAATCAAAAAGGGGCAAGTATCCATCAAAGATTTCCACAAAGGAAAAAGCAGGCTTCTCAAGCAACGTACAAAGTGTATCAAGAAATTGGTCCAAATTCCATGCACACTTCCATATCCACCCGTTATTGCTCATCTTCCCAAGTTTGGAGAGTCAAAGGTTCCAAACCATCGACCAATCCATCTGTTACTCCTAAACACACTCCATCCACGCCTCCACGCATGATATCCAATTCTCACATTGACCATGTATTGGTGGCGACCCTTCATCATAAGGATTCAGAAGGCACCCTATCACGATGGGCGCACAAAGACAAAGTTAACTTCGGTATCAGCAAAGCAGATCAAAAATTTCAAAAGTTGCATTCAAGTGCATGTATCTTGGCAAGACAACTTCTACAAGCAGGATATCGATGGAACATTATGACAGAAGCATCAACATCAACACCACCAGGTGGTTCAACATCAGCTTAAAATCTCTCAGAAAATACAAAAAAAAAATCAGAAAAATGTCCTGAAAAAATGGTCACTTTGATGAAAACCTGGCAAACAGGCATCTTGGCGACAACAAAAAAATCCAAATAATACAAAAAATCCAAAAAAATCAGAAAAAGTATTGAAAACAGTCAAGAAAAAAATCGTCCTCTAGTGAAAACCATTTTGGTGGCGCTTTGGACAAGTACCATGATGAAAACCTGGCAAACAGGCATTGTGTGTAGAATTGAGCATCTACGTGTGCCAGTTCAGAAGAAAGCATCTTATCGCATCCATAATGAAGCCAACATTCCATCCATATCATCCGTTCATCCATGAACCATTTATCCAACACATTGCCATTTATCTACCTTATCTTGATCTTAATGAAGGTTTGGTAAACACTCTACACTTGCTTATGGTAAAAATCTTGACATGGGTCATTTTCATCGATCCTATCCTACCCAACGCTATCTGAGCCTTGAAGCATTATCTGAATGAGCATTCGTCCATTCGGACACCTTATCTTATCGCAAGATAATTCATATCCAAGAATCCAAGAATCCACCCATGGAATTCCATACATTGCTAGACACTGGGGGCAGATATTTACATCTTGCTTCCAGAAAAAAATCTTGATCTATATCCTCTAACTTATCTGGTAATTCGAAAATTGGCTAACATAAAATCAAATTGGTCAAAACATTTGTGAGAAAAAATCCCAAATCACTAGCCCATGGCATATTTTGACAAGAAAACATTCCTTATCAAGCGTTATCTTTCATCGAATATCAATCCAAGCTATTCATATCAGTCGCATCTAATGTGCACATCTGTGTCACATGAAATCATCAAAGCAATTTTGTTCTAACTCAAGCTTCATCGATCTTGATCAATCGAATCCAATCAATCATCATCTTGTTTGACTTAACACACTTAGTAAAACTATCATCTTGTGCACGAGTTTACTCTAGGATAACACAACTTCCTTGGGTTTACAAGTTCATTATCATCACTTTGTTTGGCTTAACACACTTAGCCAAATTATCAAATCCATAATCACCTTGTTTGGCTTAACACACCTAGCCAAATTATCCTTTTTGTACGAGTTTACTCTGGGATAACACAACTTCCTGGAACTTACGAGTGCATTATCACTTTTGTTTGACTTAACACACTTAGTCAAACTATCAATCCATCAGTCCGATTGATCAACATTAAAGCTTGGTTTTCAACAAAATCCCAAAACAGAGCACTGATATAATCACATATCATATCCAAATCGTCAAAATCATGCGAAAAATCCAAAAACATGCAAAAAACTCATCAAAAATTCAAAAACATTCAGAAAAATCATCAAAAAATCCAAAAACATGTCGAAATATCAGAAAATCTTCAAAATTCATCATTTAGTCTTGTCAGTCTTTCACCTTGTCGAACTACGTCGTCTCTGAGCTTGAACGTAGGCAAGGTTGATCTTTGATCATCCCCCGAGACAGTTTGCGTCCGTCGCATTGGCATCCGTTTTCGCATCTAGTTAGGCGTCCGTCGCATTGGCATTCGTTTGCTTATCTTTTCTTTTACAATCAGGTTTGTCCTTATGTGTCTGTCACATTGGCAATCCGTTTGCCCATTCATTTATGCGTCTGTCACATTGGCAATCCATTTTCCCATTTATTTATGCGTCTGTCGCATTGGCAATCCGTTTGCCCATTCATTTATGCATCCATCGCATTGGCATCCGTTTGCCCATCTAGTTAGGCGTCCGTCGCATTGGCATTCGTTTGCTTATCTTTTTTACATTTAGGTCATTCTTTATGTGTCCGTCGCATTGGCATCCATTTTCCCATCTATCTCATCCGCAGTCAAGTCAATTGACACAAAATCCAAAAACATTCATAAAATCTTGAAAATACCAAAAAACATTGAAAAATGTGAAAATTCCAAAAATAGCCTCAAAACATTTGAAAAAACCAAAATGGTGCATCCAGTTCCATCTCGCATTCACCCGCAATAATCGTCATTCCTAATAAATCAATCGTCACCTTCATCGTTTGGTGAAGCAATCAGAAGCAAGTTTAGCAGGTTCCAAAGTGAACACCTTATCGTCAGAGTCTCAAGTCTAGATCCGTAAGTCAACAAGTTGGTCAACTCGGAGTATCAATAGCTTATCACCCAATCAGTCCTACCAAAACCCTGATCACTACATGTCCTAGGATGAAGCTTTCCCATGATGGACATAAGCATTAGGTATCCCACATTAGTTTAGCCTGGCTAGCGATACGAAGAACATTAGCTTGTTTATTTACTTTATCTTGGTCTTGTTGACTTATCTTATTTTGTGCTCATTCCAAGGACCTCTCGATGATGCCTAAACAAAACAGGTTTAGAGAGAAAGGAATGGGGCAATGATCATTATCTTTTTATCTGCTGTGCTTGTTGGATGTTCTTGTAAAATAACTTGGCGAATACTTGCTTTGTTGGGTCCGTCCTAGCAAGGTTTCTGTATGTCAAGTGTGAACAAGATCACTCCTATCTGATTGCCGAGTCAGAGTCCATCACACTAGGCGCAACGCCATCCTGGTTCTTAATACCTTGATGCATCGCACCTATGTGTGTTATCAAACATAAAGAAAGTTACACTCTTTATCTCCCATTCTTGGATAAGCAATACATCATCATCTTTCATCATCATCTCTAATAAAGTTGGCTTGTTGAAATCCTGCATCTTCTTGGATTCAAGGGTTCATCCCTCTCATTCTTCTACCTTCTTTCACGCTAACAATGCATCCATCCTGCATCCATGCTGCATTCATCCTCTCATCTTGCATAATCATGTCATATCATTATAGGACAACATCATCCATCTCATCCATCTCACATGCATCGCATAATCATTTAACATGCTTAAAATAATATAGATTTGTTATTCTAAGCATCTTCCGAACATCTCATCTACATCATCATTACCATCCATACATCCATTTTGAACCTCTTTGTCGCGAGATCCACCTCAAATTGTATCTTTTCGCTTGATCTCTCGAGGGGGCAATGTACTAACGTACTTATTTTCCACTGGGGCATCCGAAAAAAAAAACCAAAGAATTTTTTAATTTCGATGCCGACAACATCATTCTTTGAACCAATGCAACGAGTGCATTGCTTCAAAGAGGGACAAAATGTAGACATCCAAAAATAACATTATGCATTCCACTGTAACTAACATCATGCATTCGTTTCTTCTACTAATCAATTAAATCAATTTATTGATTTAATCCTAAGGTTCATCAAGCTTAATTAAATAAATCAAATTATTTAATTAAGTTCCTAAGGTTCTTCTTATTTGATTTAATAAATCAAACTGATTTTAATCAAATGTCAAAATCCCTAAATTCTCCTAAGTTAATTAATCTAAATTAATTAACTTCTAATCATGATTATCATTCTCCAGCTTTTGACTCAACTAGAGTCAAAAATCCAAACTCCTAACTAACCCACCCACTTGCACCAATAAATTATTTATTTGATTTATAATTCCTCTAATTACATTCAAAAGGGCATCAAAATGGAATATTCCTCCATTTTGAATCTTCCCCCCAAAAGGGACTTGTCCCTTCCCACAAGGTTTTAAATGCCATTTGCACAAGTCAACATAGCATTTATTACACCTTTCATCCCCCCAAAACATGTCAAGTCTTTCAAATTCAAATTTGAAAGTGGCACATTGGCCAAGACTTACACATTCCTCACCCTCTCATAGCTTGACAAGTGTCATCTTTTCATTGGCTTGTGAATTATCCCACATTCATCAAACTCTTTCAATCTCCTACCCTTGAATCTATAAATGCAAGGCAAAACAACTCAATTGACACAACACACAACTCATGCTCATTGCAAGGTCACTCTCCACTTGTGAGAACTGATCTTGCTCATCATTTGGCATTTTTGCTTATCAAGGGGGTGGGAAAGGGCTTTTCTTTCCACATTTCAAAAGGCACCACTCCCACTATGGGATAGATATGGATACTATTTTAATATGCTTTCAAGTTTTCTTATTTGGTCTTTTAGAATTTTGTTTAGCATGCTAGATATGATTCATTATCTCATAGGGATTACTATAATTTGCTAACAATGTTATTCTATGTCAATGAATCACCATTTTGCAGATTTTTATTTTGGAGAAAAGGTGTTGGACCTTCGTTTGTGTTTTGATGTATAGAACCTAGGGTGATATTTTGGAATAGATGATTTGTGAAGGTCTTAATCATGGAATTTAATGAGCTTCCAAATATGAGGTTTAGTCCTTACATAGCTCCATTGGTCACCTTCTTTCCAATTGTAGGGATGTTAGGGATGTGTGCGGTAGTTGACATGTGTTTAGTTCTTCAAAGAGGAATAGTTGACATTTTTTGTGAAGATGACATCCCTAATGCAAATGGATTTTGGTTTTCTTACTCTTCTATAATGGTTGAGACGTCAAAGCCTTGAGGGATTTTTCCAACCTTTTCATCTAGTGCATAGAAGAATATATTAAGACCAGAACCAAATATTTGATCAGCCATGATTAAAACCCTTGGGTCTTGGTAAGCTCTTTCAATTTCTTCTAGAGTCAATTTCTTGTTGAATTTATCTAGATTTAGATGGTCAAGTGTATCAGTTTGGTCCCTTTTTGATGTTTCCCTTTATGAGGTGGAATGGTTTGAATCTAATCCAAGGGTTGTGCCATGGAAGATGTCACGTATGAAATCCATTTCCTTTTTTTTTTGTGACCTTATTTCAACAATGTGAGACTTTAAAATTAGAAGGTAATGCAAGGTCATAATGAAGCTAAACTATGTTTTTTTTAAATTTTTTTGAATATGAGGATGCAAGGTGATTGATTATGCAAGGAAAATAGGGATGAAGCTTAATGAATCTAATGGATTCCAAGGATTCTAAAGGTTTATGAAATAATGAAAAAGGATAATGATCAAAGGTAACGGTGCAACTAAGGTTACGACGAAATCAAGCTATGTTTTCTTGTGTGTTTGGGATATAAGAATGCAAAGTGAAAGTGCAAGGTTAAGAATTTAAAGGATGATAATAAAAGCTTTGGTCAAGGAGGCATTAAATGAGTCTAAATTATACTAAGGTAATGAATTCTAAAATTTGAGACAAAGGATGAAAACCAAGCTATGGTACCTATCCAAGATAACAAACCTGAATGTCATTGACCTTCGTGATAATCAATAGGGTGATTTTGAAAAAGTTGTGTGAAGGCTAGGACACAAACTTAGGACTCAAATTTTACAAGGTGATAATGACAAAGGTTGATTAAATGATGGATTAAGGTCAATAAGAAAATGTATAAGCAACCAAGGACTATCCAAAAGCCTAATATTATCCCTAAGGTTTAAAATCTATTATTGAAGGTATGAATGCAACCTAAAATCTAATGGAATCCAAAATGGAAATGCTAGAATGGATTGGTGAAGGCCTACAAGTCACAGGCTTAACAGTTAGGGTCACTATTAAAATGATTTGATTAAACTTGAACAAGTATTTTGAAAGTTTTAGTTTATCAAGAAATTACAACTTTATTTTTTAAAGTTGCGTCATTTAAGGTTGTGAGATTATAGAATGTAGCTGTGGATTAAAATTATAGTGTGACTCTATTTTCTTTATTTGTAGTTTAAAATTGTAATTGTGGTCTTTTATTGAAAAGTCACAATGAAATAATTCAGTTGTGGTTATGTTTTTCATAGTTGTGGTTTTGAGATGTTGTTTTTGGAATTATGATGATTTTGACCTAAGTTTTTAGTTGATTTTCAATGATTTTTATGAATTTTGATCGGCACATATAATATATTATCAAGCACCTGTTTTGGTCTAGTTTTGGATGTGAAATTTTTTTATTTCAAGATGAACACACACATAGAAAACAAGCATAATTCCTATGTCTAGCAAGGAAACCACTGGTTGATATCCCCACTAGGATCTCTCCAACCACTTATGGGTCAGTGCACAAAGTTCGGTCCATGAAGAGGGGAAGTTTCAGCCGAATTTTTTTTTCTCGCACGAAACACATACGCATTTTTAAAAACTGCATACACGTTATGTATCACATACCCGATCCTAAATCAATAACGCGTACGCGTTACTATTCGGGCATACGAACCTAAAATGCGTACGCATTATGAAACGCGTATGATTTATGAAACACATACGTGTTATGAAACACATATGCATTATGAACACATACACATTTTGTAATGCGTATGCGTTTCTAAAAACTATTTAATTTTTTAAATAAGCGACTGTGAAAGTCATTTTCACAGTCGAGTTTGTTGGCCTAGCAGAAGGTGAAGCAGATCGCATACGCATTTTGGACGGCTGTAATTTGCCAATTTTTCACTCTCACCTCCTCCTATCGACACACCTAACCTCAGTGACCTCCAGCTTGGTTGAATTCTAAAATTTTTTTGGCATTATAATTGTTGTTTAGTTATTTTAGTTTTATAATTGCTATTTAGTTATTTTTGTTTAGTTTGTTTTAATTTAATATTTAATAGTTTTTAAACTGTATTTAATTAAGTGAAAACATCAATGAAACAAAAACCATAAAATTCTAAATCGAAAACCCAAAAAAAAACCTAAATTTGACACATTTAATTTTGAAATTTGAAAACCCTAAACTGTAGGTTCTAAAAAACTAATTTACTCAAACTGTTAATCCTTGGACCTAAACCCTAGAAAATGTAAACTAAAACCCTAGAAAACATAAACTAAAATGTAAACTAAAACCCTAGAAAACATAAACTAAAACGTAAACTAAAACCATAGAAAACATAAACTAAAATGTAAACTAAAACCCTAGAAAACATAAACTAAAACGTAAACTAAAACCCTAGAAAACGTAAACAAAAACCCTATTTGTAGGTTAAAATTAGGTTAGAGGTAGGGTACAATTAGGGTTTAGCTTAAACTTTAATATATATTATATAGTTAGATTTCAAAATTACAATTAGGTTTACTTGTTTAATATATTAAAGAATTTAATTACCTGCTTTTAGGGTTCAATTAAAGTTGGAGTTCAATTCTAGGGTTAAAATTCATTCTAGGGTTAGGGTTATAAGATAAATATTCTTGTAAGGGTTGAGGTTAGGGTTTGTATTCAATTAGGTTTAGAGTTAGGGTTATATTTTTATTAGGGTTACGGTTAGGATTATGAAATTAGGAATTAAAATTTAAGATGAAGGTTAGGGTTGGAGTTACAATTAGCCCTGTCAATTGGTGTTGGGTTCTAGGGTTGGGGTAAAAATTAAATTAAGAGTCTAGGGTTAAATGGTTGTAATTTTGGTGATAGTTAAAAATTCAGCCAATATTTAACTAGGTTTATGGTTAAAAAGTTTATATGCATTTAGGGTTACTGTTCAACTAAGGTTATGATACACGATTTAATTAAAATTAGGGTTAGATTTCAAGTTAGAATACATTAGGGTTCAATTTATAATTAGGGTCTATGGTTCAAGTTATAATTAGCCCATTTATGGTTCAAGTTAGAATTAGTGTGATAAAAATTCTAATAGAAGGAAACATATCCCTAGATGAAATCGTATTTAAAAAAATTCCTCATCTATATCGATTAAATTTTTTATCTTAAACTTGAAAAATAAATATATTAGCTATGTTTTCTTGAACTGAATTCTCCAATTTTGCATCTCTAACAAATATTTTTCTAATCTATTATTTAACATGTTCTTGTTCAACTTGTTCTTCTATGTTTTCTTGAATTTTGTCTTAAACATATTCAAGTTGTTTATATGAACATATATTCAATATGTTCAACTTGTTCTTAAACTAGAAGACAACTTAAGTGGATGTAACAAATTCATTTACAAATACATATGCACACATGCATACAATTTAAATCAATATATTAAAAAATCCTTCAAAAAAATATATCATGTGCATATATATTGGGCCCATTACACCCTAAATCATAGAGAATTTCCCTCAATTTTTTTATGATGTTTGTAAAGGTTGTTCTATTCTAGGGTTTTTTTGTCATTAAAATCCATACTCTAGTAGTTTTTTAGTTTTGAAACTATGTATTTGAGCCAATATCCCCATACTTAGGTACCTAAGGTTTTTGATGGTTTCATAAGGATTCAAAAATCATGAATACTAGTGGAACTTTTTAAAACACATAGGGTTTTAGTCTTATTTCTTCAATTTATGTTTCTCACAATCTTAGTTTTCAAAGAGTTTATTTACAAAATTATATATCAATGGGGTCTTTAGGTGTGATCAACAAAGTTTATTTCTGGTAGTGATAATTGTGAGGTATCACAAGACAATGCATTTCCCTCAATTTTTTATAACAACAATAGAATTTTAGTCATAACATATTGAATTTTCATTTCCTTCACTCTTGATTCAACATAATCTAGGTCGATTGTTACCATTTTGTCAAAGGGGGTCCTAGAACATCAAATTATAGATTTTCCTTCATTATTATTACTCAAAATAAAATTAAAATCAAGAAATTAAAATGTATAAATCTAAATTCTATAATTGGTGAAGGATTGGGTTGCAAAATTTCATGGATTTGACCCTAACGAATTGGTAGTTTGGCTTCCTTATTTCTTGCATAATTATTACTTTTAATCACTTTAATTTTAATTTATTTGCATCCTTTAAGTTTCATGTACTATACTATTGTTTAATAATTTATTATTAAAATAATATTTCTGTCTCATACCTTTAATGTCTCTCATATGAACAATATTTTGCGTTCTATGGTAACTCCTATTATCATTTCCCCTTTTCAAATACCATGATTCCTATGTTTCTATTATTATATGTTTAAATGTATATCCTTAATATTTTTAAATGTATCCTTATAACCAATTTTTTTAATTTCTAGATCTTAATGGTTATTACATTATTCTAATATACATATATAACTTTCAAAATCCCCAAATCTTGAAATAGATGTCTACAACCTTATATGTATACATCACATGAGCCATATAATCCTATCTATCAACCCTAAACCATAAAAACTAGATATCTTTCAGACTATATGTAAACTCCAAACCATACATAATCACATATCATTAATCAAGAAAACCCTAGACACTAAACCCTACATTCTAAAATATGAACACAAACCCTTACCCAAAACTCAAATTGTAAACCACAAATTTGAAAATTTCAAAACTTGTAGAAACTTAAATTATAAACTTTAATGTGTACATGCTATGGATTTTTAATGAACATTATGGATTTTTTAATGTTATAAATCAAATGGTCTTCAAATGAATTGTATTTTGAATTTGTGCACATTCAATGTGATTTTTAAATAGTTTTTTCAAATTGTGTGCATTATTTAATTAGTTTGTTTATATATATTTCTTAATTGTTTAACATGTGAAGTTGCCATTTGGTTGTACATTCACATGGATCCACTATTTAGCATAGAGGATTTTATGCCTGAACCACATATTCCTGTAGATCCCATTCCTCCAAACCCTCCACCTCCTAACCCCCCACTCCCTATAGTAGACCAGGATCAATTGAGAGAGAGAATTAGGGAAAATATTATGGTCATTCAAGAAAATATAGATCTAATAAAAAATGAGCCTAGAATTCCCCCCCATCTCTCATGGTTTGCATCTATGATGCAAACTATTGTCGATTTTGTTCAATCTATTGATGCGGACCTAGATAGGTTCCATCAATGGAGAGATGAGAGGAGACAATTCTATGCAGATGGATTGTCTTATAAAGAAATTAATGACCTTAAAATTACCAAAGAAGCCATGTGCCAACATTTTTTTAACCCCCAAACTAGCCAACCAATTCCACCCACCAAAAAATGAATTTTAATTTTATGGTTTAGGCACCCCCAGATAGCTGCACATTTTTGGGATAGATGGTGGATGTTGTTTGATATTCCACCACATGGAAATTCTGAGGTGCCCCTATACTTTTTGAGAAATTTATGGGCAGAGTTTGAGTTGGGTTCAAAACCCAACTATTTTGATATGAGGTCATTCCACGGAGTTGGGCATGGCATGCACCAACAAAGATTAGGAGCATGCGTTGATCCTCAGTGACATGCTCCAATTGCTCCTATTTTTCCTCTTGCTTCTCTTGGTGTCCCCATTGCATTTCAACAGCAAACCATGCTATCGACATTAGGAACATTGAGTTCACTTTCAGGACATCTCACTCATCAGACTTCACACACGGCAGCTAAAGTGGTCAATAGAGAGCATGGAGGCTCGAGCAATAGGAATACTCACGCATCCACTTCAGGTGACCCACATGTGTCTGAGAAAAATTCATTTATGGATTTACTATATTCTAAGCATCATCTTACAAAGGTATGTTTATCTTTTGAACTTAATTTTTTTTTTGGAATGTGCAAAATTCATGTTTAAATAATAACATCAAATTATATATATAGTACAATATTAATTCAATAAGTGTTTGGTGTAGACGCATGATCAAACAATGCCTAAAACCCAATATGATCATGTCTATATGTCGAGTGTTGTAAATATCGGCTCACCTTTTGGTCAGGTACTTAAACCAATATATATTAAATTTAGTTTGTGTGGATATATATATCTAATTTATTTTGAATGTTTACACATGATGTGTGATTGATATATATTATATCTAGATGCAGGGAGGTCAGATGAGCATGCCTAGTGCTGACCAAGCACAAGTTGTGGTGAGCGCTCTTGAGTCATCATCAGCTCAGGTGCATTCTTTCAAAAAATTTGTTAAGTTTGAATTAAATACACATCATAGATCTAATTTAATTTTTACATTTACATACACATGCGTGAATGATCTATACAAATTGTTGTACATATATATGTAGACATTTCATGAGATACCCATTGCAGGTGCACCTGAAACATCATCAGCATTTATGCATGGGCAATCTCAGGTGCGTGATCTTGAGGTCATATCATTCGAGGTTGTAAACTTTACTAAATATCCTAAACAATTTTTACAAATCTTATATATATATATATATATTCGAGGTTTTAACATATTGATTGCTTTATATGAATATGCAGGATATAGTAGATCAGGCATTTGGATCTTCTCAAGTGACAATTATGCTACCCATTGAACAAAATGTTCCAGTAGATCCACATGATCATATGGTAAATTATTCATGTCTTAAAAATCATTTTTATTGTATTTACTAGATATTTAATTAATTTATTTTTTTTTATCCAAAAGTTTATATTTTTCAGGTTTAAATATGTTTAATTATATCAAAATTTATAAATAAATTTAAATCTAATTTCAAGTTACTTGTACTCTTTTACAGCATGATGTAGGTACATCTAATCGACCTGGAACAAAGAGGAGACTTGATTTGACTGATCAGCCTGATAGTTAAATGGTTTTAAATTTTAAATAGACCAGACATCTCTAGTTTTATTTAAACTTTTATGTGTTGGACTTGACATATACATATTTTTGTTTATTTATATCAGATGACTTTAATGTGATGATTATATATATGCAGTCAATTATGATCATGTTATGTTCATTTTGATGATTATATGCACTCATACATATGTAGATCTAGATATTTTATCTAATTTTCAAGTAATACATGCACTAGATATAAATTCTTATCTCTACAATCAAATTTCATAAATATATAATTTATCACATGGTTAAAGGTGATAAATTTAAATATTCCTTAAATAGTTTAGATTATATTCATAATAAATTAAGAGAACGTAATTTTAACTATTTACCAATTCTAGAAAATATTTGAATAGTTATATGAAATGTATAATCTATAAAATTGGAATGAGATTTTTAGAAAATTACTAATAAGTTCATTGAAAATCATACAAATATAGAACATGATGAAAAATATATGTGTGAACATGTATATCCAATTATTTAGCTTATCAATTTTTACGTGAAGACCAAAAATTGATATTTACATAGTCTCTTGATAAAATAATTTTTTAGTGGCAATCACATGGTAGACCGACTTGATGAGAACCTGAAAAAATAATTAATGTAAGTAAGTAGTTCTATAAAAAAATTGAGTCATTTAAGTAAATATATAATAAAAGTTATAAAATTGGATCTTATAAATTCCATACAAATTCAAATGATGTTTGCCATAGGATGGATGAAGGGGATGCATGTCATGAACCCTATGGTGTGGCATAATGGGTACTAAGAGAATGGCTTAAGGGGAATTATGCGAGTGACTTAAGGGATGCAAGATTATGGAATAAGGGTACATGTAAGAGGATATGACTTAAGGGGATGCAAGAGGGTGGATTAAGGGTCCTTTAAATTTGTTATTCTAAGCATCACATGAACCCTAGAAACCCTAAACCCTAAACCATGCGACCTAAACTCTAAACCCTAAACCATTAATCCATATAAATTTGTTATTCTAAGCATCACATGAACCCTAGAAACCCTAAACCCTAAACCATTAATCCATATAAATTTGTTATTCTAAGCATCACATGAAGCCTAGAAACCCTAAACCCTAAACCATGTGACCTAAACCCTAAACCCTAGACCCTAAACCATGTGACCTAAACCCTAAACCCTAAACCACGTGACCTAAATCCTAGGAGATTAACCCTAAACCATTAATCCATAAACCATGTGACCTAAACCATGTGACCTAAACCCTAAACCCTAAACCATTAATCCATATAAATTTTTTATTCTAGGCATCACATGAACCCTACAAACCCTAAACCCTAAACCACGTGACCTAAATCCTAGGAGATTAACCCTAATCCACTAATCCATATAAGTTTGTTATTCTATGCATCACATAAACCCTAGAAACCCTAAACCCTAAACCACGTGACCTAATCCCTAGGAGATTAACCCTAAACCATTAATCCATATAAAATTGTTATTCTAAGCATCATATGAACCCTAGAAACCATAGATCCTAAACCATGTGACCTAAATCCTAGGAGATTAACCCTAAAGCATTAATCCATATAAATTTGTTATTCTAAGCATCACATGAATGCTAGAAACCCTAAACCCTAAACCATGTGACCTAAATCCTAGGAGATCAACCCTAAACCATTAATCCATATAAATTTTTTATTCTAAGCATCACATGAACCCTAGAAACCCTAAAGCCTAAACCATGTGACCTAAATCCTAGGAGATCAACCCTAAACCATTAATCCATATAAATTTGTTATTCTAAGCATCTCATGAACCCTAGAAACCCTAAACCCTAAACCACGTGACCTAAATCCTAGGAGATCAACCCTAAACCATCAATCCATATAAATTTGTTATTCTAAGCATCTCATGAACCCTAGAAACCCTAAACCCTAAACCATGTGACCTAAATCCTAGGAGATCAACCCTAAACCATTAATCCATATAAATTTGTTATTCTAAGCATCTCATGAACCTTAGAAACCATAAACCATAAACCATGTGACCTAAGGGGATGGCTTAAGGGGATGCAAGAGGATGGCTTAAGGGGTTTTAAGAGAATGGCTTAAGGGGATATGAAATAAATTATAAACTTTTTATAAAATGATAATGAATTAAATTTAGTTTTATATTTATACTCTCAACTAAATGTATCTACAACTATATATAGTTACCTGTCTCTAGATTCGAATTCCATTGTAATAAGAGTGCATCTCCTCTCTTTTTTGTAAAACACCTAGTATCAAGGGAGACCTGAAACAAAAAATGATATAAAACTTTAATAAGGAAATGAATTTAAAGATAAATATATATATCGATTAAATATATACATACAACTAGATATACTTACCAATATTTATTTACTTTGTTGTACCATCTACATCCTCTCTTTTTTGTAATGCATCTATGATTGTCTCATGATCATCCATTGAAAGTGTACATAAAAATTTATTAGAAAGCCTCCCATGATATCTAACTAGTTTTATATTGGTTTCCAAAATCGAATGTGAATAATGTATAATCTTCTTGTGTCTTTCATAATCTTCAAATGTAGGCAAGCCATTCTTTCTTATCAAATATTTTCGAAGTCAGGTGCCAACAACAACGACTGAACCAGTTGGATACTCAAAGTTATCATCATCCACTCTAGGATGTACCAACTTATATTTTCTCTCAACACATCTAGCCAACCAATACTTTGTCTCCTCTTCATTCCCCTCGAGTGCAACAACAACATACACATGTCCTACAAAAATAGATAAAAAATTCAATAAAGAGCACGACTTATATTTAACTCATGTATATAAACATGCATACATATAAAATTCATCTCAATAAATAATGTACCTTCTTGTACAAGATCAGAAACACGATCATAATCATCTGATGCGAATGCTTGATTATCTTCAATTATTGTTCCATGTTGAACATGTGTCAATGTAGGTGTTAAGGCTCTTTGTTTCCATTGTTCAACCCATTCCATATTTTCACAAGCCTCCCAATCACCTGCAATACAAAATTGACAAAAGCATGCCAACTCCCTTGTCCATATTGTCCATGTGTTTGCATTTGAACTCTTAAATGAATGCCATTTTGCAGATCTATTAATTGTTTCACAATCTTGTTGAGAACAAATATCATTTTCTTCAACTAACCAAAAGAAGCGGTGAATTATTGAGCTCTCACTTACTCTTGTAGATAATTTGGTATTGCACCAATCTACAATTGCATGTGCATCTCTAAATTTTGCAACATCCTCAAATTTTAGTTGCTCTCTAGCAAGAGCTCTTTTCACACATGCACCTGCTCCATCGTGTTCTCCCTTACCATGACCGGCTTCAAAAAAACTCCATATGTGCTGGATATTATTTTCCTTATGAACTCTACATAACCAATAAAACATCCTAGCATTTTTGAATTGACTCGTGCAATTATCTGACCATATGAGATGTTCTAGCAATTGAATTCCTCTTTCTTTTAAATTTTTATAAAATATATCAAAACAATATTGAACAAACTCAGATGAATGTAATCGATTATCACTTACATAAAAATGGTACTCTCTCAAAAAAATTCTATTATATTCTCTACTATCATCTGCATGTCTATAAACAATATGAACAAAAATAGCTACTTGCACTGAATTATAATACTGTGATTGAATTTCTTCTTGTGGAGCAAGAGTATAATTTTCAACAAAATGAAAAACTAACAATAGAGTTCCAATTGGGAATGTGTTTTTACATAAACGAAATTGATTATAAAGCCAATGAGCATACTGAGAGTGTTGAACATATTTAGGTACAATCTTATCTTTAAATTCTTTAATAAATGCATGCACAATATTTTTTTCCATAATTAGCTCACAATGTTTTCCAGTTTTTCCATCTTTTAAAGAATACTCAACATTTTTAAATCTTTTTACATCTACTAATTGTTATCCAAATTCATTTAAACTACTTTCATGCATACATTCACCTAATAATGAAAAGTTAACACATCTATCACATTCTCTAGGAATACATGATTTTAAATAAGATAAGTTTCCATTAGAGGGTTCACAAAACAAACCTGATATAAAATCTTTGATTCTTTCAGGTGGCATATTAATACCACAAATGTCGTGCATAATTTGGTTAACATGCAAAGTGCATCATATATATCGAAAACTATCATAATAATAACGAAATTGTACATGAGTCTTACAACAACAAGAGATTCGTTGCTTATTAATTCTAACATACCAAGATTTACACTTTTTGAATGATCTTTGACTTATTTTAATATTCAATGGTAAGATTGAAGCATCTATTTTTTTTTATATAATTCAATTTGAGTCATATCTAAGAGATGCTTTGGATGAGGTACACGAATTTTGGAACCCACCCTTAATTTTAAGACATCTCTAATGTTAGGTGATACTCTTGTATTATCATGCCAAAATTTATCGATTAAAGATTTAATTTCATTAGTTAATTTCATGTTTGATCTTGGGATTCTACCACTAAAACTCCAACATTGATTAATTAGATCATTTTCAATATTTTCTCTTCTTTTAGCAGCTCTAATCAAAGTTTTAGGATTTACTTTTATACATTTACTAATCCTACTTAACATTATTTTATTTGAAGTTGCTTTATCAACTAAAGCAGTTGTTATTGCACGACGAGCCACATTTTTATCTTTAGATCGACTTTTCTTACCTATAACTTCAATAGCATTAGCAACACTAGAAATGACTTGTTCTATTGAATCATCTTTCTTTTTTGGTTTTACAAAAATACCTAATTTTTTCATCACTTTTCTCATTTTCCACATTCTCATCAATTGCACCATGAGTTGACATTGGAATCCTAATTTATTTCTATAAAAAAACATTTTATATATTTTATTTCCATAAGTTCTAATTTGTCTCCAAGAAACTTTACCACGAAGGTTATCTAACACATCTTTTTCAATTGTAAAAAAACATTTTCACTTTCATCCATACAAGGGGTTTCATTTTCATTCACACAAGTGGTTTCATTTTCATTCACACAAGGGGTTCCATTTTCATTTTCAAATGTAAAAAAGATTTCATTCTCATTTTCATCAATATGAGGGATTTGATTAACATTTGCATTCTCATAAGATACATTTTCATCATTTTTTTGTTTTTGCATTCTTTCAACCCTAGAATTATTGATATCATCAATGGTGTATCCAACATCATTTAAACAAGCAAAATCAATATTATCAAGACTTGGGTTTGAAAAAATACCTGGAGAGATTGTCTGAATAGGTGCATTTTCCATATCATTGAGAGGTGGATTTGAAGACATACCCGAAGTTGTTTGCATAGGTACTATTTCCATATCATTCAAAGTTGAAGTTGAAAACATAGTTGAGTTTGTCTCCATAATTGCATTTTCTTCTATATTCACCATCTCCACATTTGCATCATCTACATTCATTTCATCATTCATGAATTTCTCTTCAACATTCATTGAACTAGATGCTTCCAAATTTTTCATTTGACGAATTCTTTCTCTTCTATCCTTTTGTCTTTTTGCCTCCATGTCTTTATTTGCTTGAATTTCTTCGGGTGTGATTTACTTTCTACACTTTTTTCTTTGTCTTTGCTTTGATCTCATGGTTACCAAACCCTTTTTGATGAAAAAATAAAATGATTTACTTGTAACCAATTTTCAAATTTTCACCTCCTTCAAATATTCAAATAACACTTTGTACTATGAAGATCCTTTCTTCTTTGAACTTTGAAGTACACAAAAATATCATGAATACATCCAAAAACTCTTTTTTTTGAATCTTCTTGTAAATTATTCTTGTACTTGATTCCACTTCAGAAAATTCAACCTGCACTTGAATTTTCAACCAATTTGCAATAGAATATGCCCTGCACAAGACAAATTTGCAATAAAAAATGTAGAAAATCGAGCTTTCGGGTCGTACTGCAGAAAAATAATGTTGTCGAAAAAATGTGTTGTAACAAAAAATGTCAAATCAGGAAAAATAGATATATCAGAAATGCGTACGCGTTATGAAACGCATACGCGTTCTGAAAAAATAACGCGTACATGTTACCTTTACCCAATGGGTAAAAAAATAACGTGTACGCGTTTCATAATGCGTACGTGTTACCTTTATCCGATGGGTAAAAAAATAACGCGTACGTGTTATGAAACACGTATGCGTTTTATTTCAATAACGCGTACGCGTTATTAAAAAAGTTGTTTCCCAACCCGCTTGCAGACTTGGTTTTAGGTTCGGGAAACCCTTGGCAATTTGAGCCTAAGCCTTTGACCTGCAACTAAAAAACTAAGGCAGATTGAAGAAGAATGCTCAACTTTGACAATATGGCTGATGAATTTTTTTTCTGAATCAAGCTATAAAATTAAAACCCATTACATAACACGATGTCTAGTTTTTAAATATATAATTTTTATTAAGATTGGATTATATTTTCTATTTTTTAATTAATTTCAAAGCAAACTAGTCCTTAAACTTGAAATATTAGACTTTTTTTGTTTTTTAATAACTCTTTTTGGTTAAGTTTTTTGTAAAAAAAATTATATGACATCAATCTTTAGACAATTCTTTACACAATGAAAAAAAAAAGTTTCAAAAAATGTTTATTTTAGGTCAAATTATGCTGTCCGTACATGTTGATTTTTAAAAACAACAATTTAAGGCCAATAATTTTTTTTTTTTTTAAAATATTCAACAAAAAATTACAAAAATAATTCCTCATCAATCTTCATGTTGTTATCTCTCTTTCCCCAAAAGGAATTAGAAAAATACTTTTATTTGAGTAAAAAAGTGTTGTTCGTACACGTGCATGGTATGGTAAAAAAACAGGGACTTTTAAAAAGTGTTTTTTATAGATCCTTATCAAAATTTAATTTCTACAATCTGGGTATTTGAATAATTTACATATGTATAAACTAGATTCAAACTTTTAAATTTCATATTACTGACTTTTTTAAAAATTCATTGTGTAAGTGCCTCAAATTTTCAGTCCAAGTGTGACAAATTCTGAAAAACAGCAAAAACACTTCCACTTTTTGAGCTTTTTGTGGACCCAACTTCTTGCATCAGCCTTGTATCATGATATCCTCCCTAGGGGAAAGGGTTTTAGGAGAACTACAAACCGACTACTCTTGACAATCAAAGGTTGGTTCTTCTAAAAGGACTTCATCACAGATAGGGGAATTATCAATGATTGAATTGTCTTGCACCATAAGGGTTACTCTACGTGAAGGGGGACAACTAAGATTCTCATGACCTTCACTAATTAGGTTTTCTAACAACAAAGTATTTTCTTCACAACTAGGAGAAAAACAAATGTTATTGTCATGGTTAGCTATGTTAATGTTGTCTTGTTCATTAATGTCTTTTCCACTAAGAGAGGTAAGAGGAGAGAAACAACTTGGATTCTCAAAACTCTTATTGATTGGTTCCTCTACCAAAATATCTTCATCACCAAGAGGAGAGATATTAGGAGAAGAACAAATATGATCGTTAGGAATGTCCAAAGAATGTACATGCAAGAATGAAAAGAACTTTTAACAAACTTATGCATTTTTTTATGAATAGAAACATTGTATGTGTAAAAGTGAAAAGTGATTTTATCAATGTGATGCAAAATTTTAGAAATGTGAACATTTTCATATCTAATGATGAAATGAGTTAAAAAATGACTACCCTAAATTGATGATTTTGAGCTAGAAGCATAAAACCATTGTTCCCAAAACTTTCCAGACTTATAGTATATGATACTAGGAGGCTAAGAAAGCACATAAATGAGGTTTCTAATGCTCTAACAGATAGTGAAAAATCAGGACGGGTACTAAGTCGCCTAGAATGGAAAATTAGTCCCAGATAGGGTTTTTTCCAAAAATTCAAAAAATTTGCAACTGGTTTGATGGTTTGGATGTTGGATGACTAGAAGAGGAAAGATAAATGCAGATTTTATATGATATACAATGATTTGAAATGTGATAATGCAAGTTATATCCACTTTCATTAATGCAAAAAATGGGAAACCCTAGAATGCTAATTAAACAATGCAAGATGCAATGCCAACTAAATCTAGGGTGATAAGGGACTCCAAATCAGAAAGGAAGGTGTTGAAAGTCAGGTTCACCAAAATGTAGCATAGATTTTGGTACCCACTTTAGGGTCTCTAACACTTCTAGGGTTTTTCACCTAAAAGGAGAGAGGGATACCAAAATGGCAACGCTACATTCAAAGATTAGGGGTAGATGTGATTGAATATGTGATGTGTGTGATTGAAATGTATCTAAGTACAATGATCTAAATTTTGGAAATTGATAAAAGAGTTTAAACACTTAGAAAATGCAACACATTGAGATATGCAAATAGATGGATTAAACACAATACAAGACAAGGTAAAAGAGAAGATAAGAAGAAGTGCACCGGGAATATGAAGAGGGATCAGATGGAGGTCTAGAATCCTGAAAAACTTGATGAAGAAGCCAACTAGGAAATTTGTGCCAATTTGGGCGACTTAGTCCAGTTTCTGAGAAAATATACCGGAACTAGTTTTAGACAAAAGGGTACTCAAATCTATAGAAAACCCTTTTCAGGCTTGGTAGTGGGACTAATTTTCCAATGATGGTGACTTAGTCCACTTTCAGGTTTTGAGAAATCTAAAGGTGCAACCTATAGCTCTCAACTTGCACTATTGTTCCTAACAAGTTCCCAGATTTGAAACTACAAAATCTGGTCTATAAGCTCTAATTAGGGTTTTTGCAACCTTGAAGGGCTTTGAAAAATTGTTGAAGAATTTTCCACCTTTGTTCTTTTCTAAATCTGCATACAAGACCTGCAAATCATATAAAGAGGGAAAACTTGTTGATTGTTAGGGCATGGGGGTTTGCCTTGGTCAAACCCCTTTTAGGTAACTAAACCAAAATGAATAGAAAATGTAATGAAGTATGAACATGAAACAATGGAGTTAACATGAAAAAATGGAGTTTGTACCTTGCCACAATGATTGATCTTGAGTTGCTGCAACAATCTTCCCTTGAATGCTTTGGATAGATGTCTTGATGACTTAGGATGCCAAAACCCTAGCTTGCTTGAGAAGGAGATAAAATAATGAGACTTAGGAGATGCAGAATTAGGGTAGGAGAGATTAAGGTGAAAATGAGGGAAAAAACCCTTATTTATACATGTTGTGCCCTAATTTCCCAAAAATACCTCATCATAGGCTTACCTTAGGGTTTAGGAGACAATATCCTGCCAGATTTTTGACTTAATTTTGGTTTTTATGCCACAAAGGACTAAGTCACCCAAGGTGGTGACTTAGTCCACTTGGGAAAATTTGAGTGGTTGTCGAGGATTAAGATGCGACTAATGGCATTTGTCAGGATTCTCTTTCGAAACACACTTAATAAGGGCCTATAAGTGTATTAAGGGGTCATTTTAACATAAGGAATGGTCAATTTGTTGAGGACAAGCCTAGGAAAATGTGAGAATTTGTTACAACTCTTTACAACACTTTGAAATAAGGCTTGGAAAGGGGTTGTTTAGTTGAATTATGATGAAAGGGTCTTAGAAAAGTGGGGAAATGTGTTACAACACTACACAACACTTTTGCAAGACACCATATAATTCTAGGCCAAAAACCACAAGAAAAGGCCCAAATGAGTGAAAAGTGTCAAGGTTACACTTTTTGTGACACAAGAACTGCTTAGAATATTTCCATGGATGGTCAAGCCCCTTATTTGGTCTTTGACCTCCATGAGAAATTAATGAATCAGGTAATATTATGGATAGTGTGCACTCAATATCATGTACTTCTAGGAATGAAAAGCATGAATATAAATAATTTATGAGTGCAAATCCATGGTCTATGGGAGAAACACTCTACTATGTACATTTTAAGAATAAGTGGTGATGATCACCAACATCTTTACTAATGATAAGAATGAAATAAACATTAATGAGAGAAAGAGGTATAACTATGAGAAATAATGGATATGCTCACTAATATAGATAAGAGTTAGAAATATTATTATCCAATAAGAGATAGTGTAGGAGATAAATCTAAAAAGATGAAAATTGTGTGTTCTCTTCTCTTTTACTTCTCAGGTTTTGGACCTAAAAGGAGAGAGGTCAATTTCCCCGCTCTTTTCATTCAAGAAAAATTCCTTGAGATTTCAATGCAAAGGAGATTGAAATCTGGCAAAGGGATAGTTCTAGGGAATTGAATGATGTCAAATGAGGGGTTCGAAGTGTGAACTTGGAAAAGACATTAAGTTGCAAAACACAATGTGATATGCAAGATGACCTAGAAAGATGAACAAAATATAATAAAAGACTATGAGACTGAAAGTGTGCACCTAGAAGATTGATGAAGGTAGGAGGAGGTTTGGATCACTAAAAAATCTGTTGTTGGAGCTAATTGAGACTCATTCACCAAGCTGTGTGAATTAGTCCAGTTTTTGGGAAAATGCACTGGAGCAGGTTTCAGTCAAAAGGGTATCCAAATCTGTAAAAATATTGATTAGGCCTGTATAGTGGGACTCATTCACCAATAGTGCAAATCAATCCACTTCTACTTTTTCAAAAGTTATGAACTTGATTCTGTGTCTCTCAGTCAACTCTACTCTTTTTGACTGGTTTACGGATCAGAAACTGTAAATTGCCACTTGTAGGTCTTCTCCAAAATTCTCCAAGGTTGAATGACAACTCTAACAACTTTAGAGGCTTGACAACTTTTCTCCAACTTGGCTTCTGGAAAAATCTGCAACCTAGACTTACAAATCACACACAAGAAGAGGGAAAAATGTTGTGGGGTTAGAGAATAGCGGTTTTCCTTGGTCAAACCCCTTGTTGGTAATCAAACCTTGAAATGAAAGAAAATGTAAAGGGACAATGATGAATGAACAATTTAGATAATGTTGCAACTCACCAAACCCTAGCCATAAGGTGCTACAATTATGCTTGAAATGGTTGCAATAGATTTGGTCTTTGATTCTTGCTTGATGTTGATAGATCTTAAATGTAATGCTTGCTTGAATCATGAACTCTACATCACAATTGTTAACACAATAAAAAACATGAAGAATACAATATTTGACATGATGATTGATGCTTCAAGAATGCTCTTGAATGATTGATAATCTGCCCTTGAATTCTGTGAATGCTCTTGTGAACTCCATTTTCTATAAGGGTGCTCTCACAAACGTATTAGGTGAAAATGAGTGAAAGAACCTTGTATTTATACTCAATTATGCAAGAATTCCTGAAATTACAACACTACAAGCTGACATCAGATCTAGGAGAATAAAATCTCATCAAAAATTTGATTTAAATTTGAATTTTGGTCACACGGGACTCATTTGCCCAAGGTGGCGAATGAGTCCCATTACGCATAATGTATGGGACCAAAAATGAAAAGTGTCTAGAAATGTGTGAAACCTGCATCGGGGCCAAAAAGACCTATGTGGGACTCATTTGACCAAGGTGGTGAATGAGTCCCAAACACTAAATCTGGACCACACAAGCCAGGAACACCTAAATTATGACTGGTCAATGATTGGTGTCAGGATTATCCTCGAAAAGATACAATAAATGAGGATTGTGGATGCAAAATAGGGCCAATTAAAGCATAAGACAACCCAATTATTAATGAAAAGCCTAGAGGAATGTGAAAGTGTGTTACAATACTTAACAAGACTCCAAATAAGGAATGATTAATGTTAGTTATGATAAAAATTATGTTTATTATGTGATAAAACCCTAGAAAAGTGTGAAAGTGAGTTACAACACTTTATAAGACTTTAGCAAGGCATCATTGCAATCCATTAGTTCAGAAGGTCCCAAGACCTAATGTGAATGTGTTATCCACATTACAATACTAAATCAAGATAACATTAAGCCAAAATCCACAAGGAGGACCCAAACGAGTGCAAAAATGTCTAAGGACCCATTTTTTAACACTACATTTAGCCCCCACTTTAGTGAGAGGATGAACTTGCTTCAAACTCACACTAAAGTAGACAAACATGCATCAAGGGGGGTTCCAATGTACCAATGCTAGCAAGATGAGAAGACAATGACCAAGAGGGATGATGAAGCCCCCAGGATCAAGATCCCATGAAAAACCAACATAAGAACAAAGGAACACACATGAAAATGATATAAAGAACAATGACAAGGCCAATCATACATTGCCAAAGATGAAAAAGAGAAATGAAATAAAAGAGAGTCGGATCAAGCTTCGATCAATTATCCATCCTGATGTAGATTAGATCTAGGTTGTTTTTCCAAAAAAAGCATACTCACTTTGAGGTGATGAAACTCCTGGTTGTCTGCCGGGTGAGAAGTCCTAAAAGGTGAGAAACATACACTCATGGCTGGTATGTACTCACACACACATGCAAGTGGCTATGGGGAAACTCGTGCTTCAAATTGGGCTTCCCGCTCAACCATACCATATTTATACCTCCTGATAACTTTAATAAGGCACAACAAAAAATATTTTCGAGCTTCATGAGATAAGAGAATATTTGTATGCTTGGAGCTCATGAACACACTGGATGGCTCCATAGGCATGCAAGCTATGTTATACAAGGTTTCCATATAACAACAAATGCAAAATGAAAAAATAGAAAATGTTCAAAGGGGTATTGCTTAGTTCATGCGAGGTCTTTAACTTAGGGAACATTATGCCTAATGTCTCCAGGAGGGGACCAATCAAAGAATAGAAAATTCATAACTTAGGGGATGTAGTGTGCCACATCAAGCCAATAAGAGGAATTTAATATGCTAAGAGAGATCATGCTCATGAAGGAAATCACACCCAATGTCATCCACAAAGTAAAAAATGAATCGTATGAAGCAAGAAGGCTGCACTAAGACCCATGAAAAAGGAAAAATGCAAAAGAATAATGCCAATGTATGCCCCCACTTTAAAGGAATTGCAAAACACCATACTGTGATAATTTTTTTTAAATTAGTAAATGAAAAATGTAAATAAGAAGACATGAGAGCTAACTTGGAAAGCTGTATGCCAATTCATATGTCTCAAAGTAAAGCTACATCATGTGAGAGAAAAATAAAAGAGAGGGGTTGCCCCCAAAATGAAAAACACCAAACACATAAGGGATCTATGGATTTGGGGTCAATATGTTCTTTGGTGCAATATTTTTAGAGAGCTTGGAACTGTCATCATCTCCCAAATACACATAGAACTAGAAGAATGACACAAAGAGATCAAAAAGAAAGAAAAACCTTTTGGGTCAACATGGAAGAGACATAGGGTGTCTCGATGCCTTGCGTCATCCCCAAAGGAAAATGCAAGAAAAAGATAAAGATGAAATGAAAAGGAAAAAGGAAAATAAATCCTTTTGGGTCAACATGAAGGAGACATGAATGTCTTGATGCCTTCTATCATCCCCAAAAGGAAAACACAAGAAAAAGATAAAGAGCGAAAGAGATGCACAACATAGAGAAGAATGTAGGTACATATAGAAGAATGCACAAAAGAGAGAGGAACATCAAACAAAATATCATTGGGGGTCACATCAGACACATGCAATCACACAAAAGAAAAATGAAAAATAAATGATGTAAAAGATTAGTGAGGAAAATGCGAGTCAACCTATGAGCAAGTTATCCGCCTCCCAATCATAGTTTGTGCATACCGAAGGTGGGCAACTAGCCAGAGGGACACGAGTAGGTGCCGAACTAGGAGAAGCACCAGGTTCAACACTCTTTATAGAATATTTGTCGTTTAAGCTCATGGAAGAAGAAAACAATTTATTCAATTTATTATGCACCTCTTCGTCGATTTTGGAAACCTCGTCATCATCATTTAAGTTGATCACAACAGGAGGTCTAAGGATAATGTCCATAGAAGAGTTCAACTCTTGTTGTGGAATTTGCATTGAATTTTCTTGCTTTGGATAGGGAGGAGGGTCATCATGCATTGCTTCAGTCAAGTTTGGATCTTGATTTTCTTTGTTTAACTCATCATGTAACTTGCGAGCAAGGGAACAACATATGCGTCTATGCTCCCTAGCACCTCTGTTTCTTTTATTTTTGTCTTCAATTTACATAGGAGTGGGTTGATCAACCATATGTTTCTTTTCTTCCCTAAGGGGAGGAACAAAAGGAGCCATAGGAGGTTGTTCAACCACTTTTTATTTGACTTTGTAGACTTGTTTTATTCTGGGAGGCATGGTGAGGTTTGTTTCATTGTTTCTTGGTCGCTTGTAAGAGCTAGGTGAAGTTTCTGTTTTAGGTTGATCTTGGTTATTTTGGTCTTGTTTAGGTTCAAGGATGGGAGGTTCAGAGGTGCACGGGGACATGTTTCAAAGAGATAGTTTTGCTATCCTTTTTTTCCTTGAACTTTTGATAGGACAAGAAAAATAAGTCTTCTCTTGGCTTTATAGGTACCATGGGCTCAAGCTAAAAGGAATCTAGGGAAAAGTTTCCTTTAGATGACAAGGGGTTAAAGCCACTATGGTGAATAGTGAATATATCATTTTCAAAGAGAAACTTTAAGCATTTATGCACAACTAAAGGGATGAATTTCATGGAGCGAAGCCATGGGTGGCCTAGCTTTACACGAAATTGATCTAACTGCAAGATGATGGAGAATGTAACATCTAATGTTTTTGGTCCTATTTGGAATGGTAAGGTGATCTATCCAATTGTGGGGCACAAAAAACCATTATGGGTCTTGATCCATGCTTTTAGTTGATCATATTCATCTTGATAGAGTTCATGCAAAAGTAGAAATTCCTTAGTGATGGCATTCTCTCCACAAGCGGGATCTATTAGTATCCCATTAGTGGGATTTTCATAGATACAGTCGGCTATGTAGAGAGGACCATCGAGCAAATTTTTAATTATATCCTTAGAGGAGAAAGCAATATAAAGAGGATTCTTAGTTTGGCCCTTATGAGGGATGAGATTTATCGCCCCTATCATTTCATCTACATGATTGGCATTGATAGCATTAGTGAGAACAAAATCATTGTTTTCATCATCTGTATCAACATTCACCACATCATTCTTTGGAGTTTTGATAGCTTTGACAAATGAAATATTATGTTTTGGCATGGAATTGGTGAAAATTTGCAAGTTTTGGGTTGGAGGGGCAACAAACTTATTGCCTTGATCGCTAACACCTCCAATGGATAGATGACCAAAATCAATGAGGTCTTGCACAAGATGTTTAAGACGCTTGCAATGTTTCGTGTCATGTACATTTTGTCGATGATAGTGACAATAAGCATTTCATTTAAAGCTCAGGGGTAAAGGCTTATATTAGGGTTGAGTGTTTTGATGGGAGATAAGGTAATCATTTGTTGGTTTAGAAATTGGTACATGGTATTATGAAGGGTATCAAGTAAGGGAGTGAATTTTCTCTTTGGATCTCCATAACTAAAGGATATCGAGGCTTTGATAGTAGCTAATTAACATTTGGAGTTGTCTATTGAGGGGGGTTGAATTGAAGGAACCCTTTATTTGGTTTTCGAAAAGGTTGGGAATTGTTTTCGTGTGTGGGCTTGGATCTCTCGATTTGGCTAGAAGTGGACTTTGTTTCTTGACTACAAATAAAATTTTGATAATTGTAGAGGGTAGTGCACAAGTGCATGAAGGATGCAAATTTCATCACGGTCAACTTGTCTTGGATTTTGCTTTGCAAATTTTCTATGAACATCTTTTGAAGGTGTGGGTCAGGGATCTCAACATCAACTTGGGAATAAAGCTATTGATAGCGTGAGATTAAGTCAATTATCTTTTCATCCTCCTTTTGCTTACATCTCATCAAGTCAACCAAGGTCATCTTGGGACTCATAAGCACTTGGAAATGGTTTATAAATGCCTGAACAAGTTCATTGAATGAACGAATTGAGTTATTCAGTAAAGAAGAGAACCACTCCAAGGTGGTATCTTTTAAGGTCCTAGGAAAGAGCTTTGCCAAAATTTTATCATCAAAGATAAAGTCACTACATAAGGCAGAGGCGTTAACATGGTTAGAAGTATCTCCCTTCCCTCCATATTTCTCAAATATAGGCACCTCTACACCTTGTGGAATTAGTGTTTGTAATATCTCCAAGGATAATGGACTGGTTTTGACATAATATGTGGGTATCCCATTTTGATTTCGGTTTATGGTGGAGATTTTTTTTTGAAGGGATGACATGGTTTGGAAAAGTTGAGTTATGAGAGGGTCATTGCTTATGTTATGAGATGGGAGTGAAAGTGGTGATGGAGTGTATTTGTTTGTGTAGCAAGTGAATGGAATTCTTATAGGTGGTAAGGTAGGAGATATAACTTGTGATGCCACATAGGTACTAGGGACGCTAGTAGGAATACCCAGGGCAGGAATCACGTTACTAACTTGTTGCATTGTCGTTGTCACTTGAGGAGGGGTGTAGGTAGGGATTTAGGATATTGTTGTGGGAGGAGGAATTTGAGTTCCCCCTTGGCTTGTAAAATTGTTCGTTGATAAAGGACCACTAGTGGTTGAGGGAAGATGTTTTCTAAAAAAATTACTAATGTTTTTCACAAGGTCAAGGCCATCATCACTTTCAAGCATGCAGTAAATTTTTTCTATGATAAGAATTGTAGTAGTTGAAATGTTTTCAAGGCATATTTGATGTTGTAAGTTTGCTAAGTCCTCATGAATTTACATCATGTTTTCTTGCAGGATGCTATCATTCCTTGGTTCAACTTGCATGCTACTTGAAGGAAAAGATTTGAGCAGGGTGTTATCCATGCCTAGTGTACTAGTATCAATACTAGGAGTGGAAGCTCTAGATAACCCAAGATCCACAATGATTTTCCTATTGTGGGATGAAATGAGCCTTGAACTTCTTCTCACTATGGTATTAGCAATAGGATGCCAAAATCTCATGCAAAGGCTACTAAATGTGAGGTGAATGCAAATGCAATGTAAGCTAATAAGAATGAAATTCTTATTGTGTGCAATGTTTTTAATCTACTTGAAATGTAACAAAACAAAGCAAAAGACCAAAAACATGCAAAACACTCAAGATAGGGCAATGAGGAGCTCAAGCCACTGTGAAAAGCCTCATGTTGTGTAGATGTGCCCATGATGAATGATGGGTTGTGTGCTCACTCAAAATTTTGGCATCATAATGGTGCTCCAATGCAAAATGGGTGAGAGAGGGTGAAAATGGCTAAGTGTTGGGATAAATAGATGGAAGGGTTTTTTGGATGAATGGCCAGGATTGATTGATAGAGATCAATGGATGAAATTAAGAGTTGACCAAAGGAATTAAAAATTCCTTTTTAATGTGCAAGGAAAGAGAAAATGAATTTTTAATTCCTTTGGTCAACTCTTAATCTCATCCATTGATCTCTATCAATCAATCTTGGCCATTCATCTAAAAAACCCTTCAATCTATTTATCCCAACACTTAGCCATTTTCACCCTCTCTCACCCATTTTGCATTGGAGCATCGTTATGCTACCAAAATTTTTAGTGAGCACACAACCCATCATATATCGCGGGCACATCTAAACAACATGAGTCTTTTCACACCGGTTTGAGCTCCTCATTGCCCTATCTTGAGTGTTTTGCATGTTTTTGGTGTCTTGCTTTGTTTTGTTGCATTTTAAGTAGATTAAAAACACTGCACACATTTATGGCATGCCCGGTGGAACCCACATCACGGGTCTATTCTTTCACATTTTAATGTTTTGGGTTTTACATGTAGGGGCGAATCCATCCCGACGGACGAATTTGCACCTAACAGAGGTAAATCTGCAGTTAATAAAGGTGAACTCAAATTCACCCTTTTGTGAAAAGGGGTGAATATGAAACTAATTGAAAATTTACGGATGAATAGGCAAATTTGCGGACCACAAATAGGCGAATTTGTGGATAGGCGAATTTACGGTGATGAATAGGCAAATTGGAAGATAGGTGAATTTGCGGATGACAGATAGGTGAATTTGTTGATAAGAAAATTTATAAATGACGGATAGGTGAATTTTCGGATAGGAAAAATTTGCGGATAGACAAATTTGCCTCACGTAGAGGCAAATTTGAGGTAATTCTGAAACTTGATTTTTTGATTTCCAGCTTTAATTTGATTTCGGTTTCGGATACTGATCTGCTAACTTGTCTATTTGTGACTGTGGCATTTCACTAATGATCTATGTAGCAACTTGTCTTTCATTTTCCCAAGATCGGTGGTCAAAATTACTGACACATTTTCTACAGGATGATCAGTCGAAGACCCATTAGTTAGTCTGTCTGTTGATTTTCATACTAGCTAGGCACACATAGAATTAATTAAAGGGTCAATTAATATTGTTTGATGTGCTTGGGAGTAGGTTGTTGATGTATCCATTCCCCTTGCACCTTTACGTGATCTTGGGTGACAAGAAATCACATCTTGCTCTAGTCCAGTCTAGTCTACCTAGGAGGTGCTAGTGCATCTAAGCTCTCCCCTTGCGCTACGTGCGAGCCTGGGGTCCAACCAAAATGTCTAGTATCTACTTCCTTTAGTGGGACCTACCTGATATTTCATCACCTGAGGGATGATTCCAACCATGTGTTACCGACGCGGTATATAAAGGGGGGAGAATGAAAGTTGTACCCTAATCCAATCACGTCGTGTCTAGAGAAGCATCGAAGCTAGGGTGATACCTAGATAAGATGCACAAAGTTGGTCCGAGTTTCCAGTACCTCACTGAGGCTCCTGACTCACGCTTGTGATGGGATAGTGTTCATGATTGTGCCTCACATACCTTACGTATATCAAGGATGCACGAGATAGCCTTGTATAGCCTAGATAGAGACCCATGTTTTAGTTGTGGCTTGTTGTAGTGCAGGGGATGCGCACCGTACCCTAAAGTTACTCACCATGTACTCCCTTGGGTTGTGATAGGAATCCTCATGGTGGACTACGATAGTCCTCGAGTGAGAGTGTGAAGGTGAGCCTATGGCATTTATTGATGACCTTGTGCTACTGGAACACTAGCTATCCACCTTTGCGAGAAAGGGTGCTCCATAGAACCACCCCGATATCACAAAGTATTAACCTTGGGTTGTGTGCTCAAGGTGGTGGGCCTACATCAAGTTTGCAAAACCTTATCACTAATTATAGGATTGTGTTGCCTAGAGTGTCTTCGTTGTGCGATACCAGTTCTTTTATTTTCAGTTGAATCAGTCCAGCCTTTCTGCCTGTTGTTTTTCGTGCGTGTTGTCCTTGGCCGCAATTAGCCCTGCAAAAGGGAAATTTTGTGTTAGATTTAGGTCTTAGGTCAGTCCATTGGGTGAATTTTCCTTTGTTAGAGGCGAATTTTACTATGGGTCACTTTTTAGGTGACTCTGTTTCACCCATTCCTTAGAATAGGCAAATTTGTCCATCCATTAGGCGACTCTATCAGTCTTCCCTGTTGAATTCGCTCATTTCCATAAAATAGGAAAATTTTCCATCTTTAGGGGCAAACCTACTGTCCACCGAGGTGATCCCATTTTTTGGTCTGAGTCTTCCCATCTGTCCATCCCTCTAGATAGGTGAACTTGTCATTCATAGGGGAAAATTCGTTCTTGCCTTGTCTTCTCCGTCTGTACCTTTTCAAGATTCAGGAAAATATGTTTGTCCATAAGGAGATCCTGATTTTAGGCGAATCCATTCCCGCCCATACTATCCAAGAAATAGGCATATTTGTCATTTCATTGGGCATTTTTGCAAATCAAATCTACTCATTTTCCTTTGGTCTTTTGAGTTCTTAGTCGACCTTGCCTTGCTTAGAGGCAATTTTGTTAGGGTTTTAGGTGAACTTGCTATCAGATAGGAAAATTTGCATATTAGATTTGCCCCTTTTTGGTATATCCCTCAAGTTTAGGTGAATTTTCCTTACAATTTCACCCATTCTTATGTCCCCATCAAAAATAGAAGAATTTTCAAATTCGAATTCGAATGTTTATTATCAGATTCCCATACATAGGTGAATTTGCTTCTTAAAAAGAGGCGAATTTGATCAGAATAGAGGCAAATTTTCTCTCCTTGAATAAGCAATATTGTGACCTGAAGAGGCTAATTTTTGATACAAAGGTGAATACGCTACCCATACAAATTCTAGAGAGTGAATCCTACTGACCACTGAAAGCCTGTTGTTTCTCTAGTCCTTTGTCATGATCAAAAAAATTTCATCATCACCCATCTTCTCGTAATTATCACTTTAGTCCGTCTTCATTTTCTAAAAGTCATCAATTCATCAATCAAATCATATAGTTGCATCTTAGATCATTCCTATGTTCCATTTTCATCATCAATTCATCAATCCCAATCCCCTGGACTCCATTTTTGAGGTTTTATCCAAGTTGTCTTAGGTGTATGATTTCGATCATCATCATCCACATCTGCTTAGGATTGTCATTCGTCCTGAGTTAGTAAATCATCCTTGACCCAATCAATTTGCTTCCATCTTGATGTGGATTCGGTGTCATAATCCAAAACCTATGAATTGGGTTTAGAATCAGTTTTCATTAATCCAATCCAATCTATCATCCAATCATCTTAATCATCTCATCTCATCGATCAACCTAATCAAATCCAATCGCATATTCTATCCAATTGATCCATCACTTAATAAATTTATCATCATATCTATTCAATTCATTAATCCTCACCTAGGTCATCCTTTCACTGCATCTTAGAATGTAGAGTCATCCTAGACCCCTTGTAGTTTTCCATTTTCATGCCCGTTACCCGATCACAAGTGAAGAAACTCATGGTTGAACAACAAGCTCAAGGTACCCATCCTAACATCCCTTAGGATCCTTATAATGGTTTCTCATTGTTACCCATTATTAAGTTCCAAACCACATCACCTCCTACTGACGAGAGCATGGTCAATCAACCTGAAGTTATGGTTGATGAGTATCTCAATAATCTTGTCAATCTTCAGATGATAGATAGCCTCCTTCATGAGCGTGGGGATAAAATCCTCACCACATTGATCATGACGGGCATCAAATCATCGTCAGGATTTGAGTTATCCAAATATGTCAATACACCACCTCCCATGCCTCCCATGTATCAAGATCCCCAAAACTCTCAAAATGCTCCTGGGAATTCCTACGTCCCTGAGGGTCCCCCCCCATTGATAATTGGTATCAATCAGGGTTTGGTAATTCCATGCTTTATCTGGTCACACACCCCCTCAGGTTCCAATTACAGTTGCAGGAGCATTGCTTGATCCGAATAATCCCTTACTTATGGTATGCCACATAATCTACCTTCTTTGCCACTTGCAAACATCCTGCAAGGTCTGACCCTTGTAACGTATGTATTGCCTTTCCCACCCAATAAACCAAGTCAACCACCAGTGAACACTAGGGGCAATCCTTTTGCTACATTACCACCCCCTCCAAGACCAACACCCACTTCCAATTTACCGTCACCTCTGTTTATCTCTCAACAACTGCCTCAAACTAACATTCCAACTTCCCATCCATTGCAAGGTAACCCGCAACAAACACCACAACAAACCCCTTAACATATTCCAATTCCATCTCAACCAATTCAACAACAACCTCCACAAAAAAATATCTCGATTCCTTCACAACCACCCTCGCAACTTCATTATGGAAATCCATTGCAACCCCCTCATCAGCCACAAGGTCCTCCACATCAAAAAATATCACAGCAAAATCCACCCTTCCAACAACCGCAAATCACCCCAACAGCCTCAAATCCTGACTCGACCTATTTACCAACAACCCCCGCCTCACCAGCAACCTCTTCAACAATCACAAATCTCAACACAACCTTAGCAAACTCACTAGTCAATACCCAACCAAATGGCCTAGTACTTATACCACCTGCAAAGTACTTTCTATGTGCAACCTACTGCATCTAATCTGAATCCTAGCTACCCCCATCACAATCCACAACAATCTCAACAACAACCATCTTATGCTACCCCTTCCCAACCACAACAAAACATTTCCTTTCAACAACCTAATCCACAACAACCTTTGTATGTGTCAAACAATACAATTCCTACAACTATCCATCTCATCCATATTATGCCTCACAACAACAGTTGTCTTATCAGTAGTCATCATATCAACAGGGTGCTTTCACTTCATATTATCAAGCACCTCCATCATACTACTAAGGGGCCTTCTCTTCTTACTATCAAAACCTGTCATCCTATCATCAATTCTATACCAATATGCCATGACAACCTACCTATACCAATCAACATCAACCGACTCCTTCGTATGCACCTCCACCATCATATGATCAGACCATGTTCGCTCCATCTTCATCTTGCCCACAATATGCTCCATATAATCAATCCAATTCATAAAATCCATCTTCATCAATGCCTACTAATAAGGAGTAGGAAGAGGTAAAATTTGCGTTGAAAGAATTACAAGCAAGGACTTCTAAAAATTCTTCCAAGTTTGAAGAGATTTGTCCTTAACCGTTCGATCCCTCAATTTCACTTGTTCCTTTTCCCAAGCATTTTGAAATTTCAAAATTTGACAAGTATAAAGGAATTAAAGACCCTAAGAACCACCTTCAAGAGTTCTATTCCCACTATCAAGAAGTCATCCACAATGATAATTATCTCCTGCAGTTATTCCCTAGGAGTTTAACGGTGGTGGCTCTTGATTGATTTATGGGTCTTCCAAAGGAATCCATCTCTTCTTTTGTGGATCTTTCAGAAAAAAAATTCACACTTCTCCTTCAATTTGGAGAAGGATATTGATACCCTAGATCTTCTAAAAGAAAAAAAACGTGAGGGTGAAACCTTTTCTAGCTACTTGCAAAGGTGGCGTGCTTTGGCTAGTTGAATGAAATCTCAACTCAGTGAAAAAGACCTAGTGACTCTTTTTGTGGTGAACGCTAATCCAAAAATGACACATAATTTCAATCTTCATTATGTCACAACCTTTGTAGAAGTCATAGAGAAAGGTCCTATCATTGACAGAGCACTCGTCGCTAAGGGATTGATCAAAATTTACAATCTAGATAAGGAAAAGCCATCTAGAGATAATTCCCACTACTAAAAAAAAAACAAGAACACAGTTAATGATGGTGTCACGGATTCCAAACATGTTCAATAAAAAAATACCTCACAAAGGCCCTACTACATCCCTCCACTAAAATTGATTCCAAATGTAATATCCGTGCCACAAGGCACACCTCGTCCTCCTCAGTAGTCAAATAAGAATAATCAAGGTGACAATAAATGCTCCTTTACTGCTTTGGGAGAGCCCTTAAGTTCCATCTTAAATAGGCTTTTGTAAGAGAATTATCCAATCACATACCCCATGAAAGCCTTTTGATGAGTCTAAACCAAATCCAACCTAGTACAAGCTAAATGAGTATTGAGACTTTCATAAGATTAAGGGTCATTCCACAAACAAATGTCAGGGTCTTAAAATATATGTCCAGGATCTCATAGATCATGCAGATATATAGGTGGATGCTAATTAGGCTTCCTCATCCAATTCTCAGCTGCAAATATACCAAAACACCTTTCCAAATCATAACTAGGGTGCTAGTACATCCAATGCTAATCTCGGGTCAAGTAATAACAATGGTCAAAACAACAACACCAATAATATCAGCTATAAGAATGTGCCTTATAACTATGATGGTATAGTTATGTGCATTAGCCAGGTCGAGCCTCACGTATCCATGATTCATGTCAAAGGTAAAGACCCACAATGTGTTGTTACAACCTATCACACCTATATCTTCATTCTTGGTCCTTCCACATCAGCCCAGCCCACTCCTGTAATTTCTTAGTATAATATTCTTGACCACCTCAGGAAGACTCCCACCCAAATATCCATCTTGGATTTGCTGAAGTCTTCTCTTGTCCATCAAAAAATCCTAACCAAATCTTTATAGGATATTCATGTGCCTAATGGCATAGACCCTAATCAATTATAGGCCTTAGTAGGGCACCTATCATCAACCTATTAGTTGGGATTTAGTTAAAATGGCATGCCTTCTTTTAACTCCAATCATAACTGCCCCCTTCACATTGAGGTCCTCGTTGACCATCATAAAGTAAAAAGGGTCCTAGTAAATTATGTCACTACCCTTAACCTTTGTACATTGAAATTCATAAAACAAGTTGGGTACACCCACACTGATTTGAACAACTAGGTTATCACTATAAAAGCATATGACAATGCAAAAAGGGTCTCCAAATGAATTATTTGTCTTCCCATTTAGGTTGGCCCTGTTATGCAGTACATAATGTGTCATGTCCTTGATCTTGACCTTCCATACAATCTCCTCCTTGGCTACCCATGGATTCATGCCATGTAGATTGTCTCGTCCACTTACCATCAATGCCTGAACTTCCCATTTAATGGGATGGAAGTAATTATACATGCTAATTTGCAACCATTTGAATATTGTCATGATTTGGAAGCTTCCTTCCCCCACCCTCATTACTATCTAGGAGTTTAAGTGGGGGAACTTCAGGCTTCATCATCCAATGCATCTCATAATACATCATCCAACACCACATCCACCACTTCCACTACTTATGACTCCACCATCACCAAGGTCAAGATCATTGACAAGGGCTGCGAGATATGAAATGCAAACTGCACTCAATGTGGCAACCATGCTACCATCTCCTCATACATATGGCCAACCCTCTCAGTCCAACTCAAATGAAGAAGAGAAGACAATCACACTCATCTCTTAGAACATGGGTTCTCATCTCTTAGAACATGGGTTCAACAACATTCAGAGATTTGGTCACCCTTCAAGATCAAATGGATGATGATATCAGCTAGTGGGTCTATAGAGAAGAGATTGAACCATCGCCTCCCCTCGCAGAATACTTTCAAGAGGTCTATCCACATGCATCAAAGTTGGCTGAAGAATGTAATTACCAAGGAGGAGGTCTTGGAATATAAGAACAAGGATGACGCCAACCTATCAAACCATTTGTGCAACCAAGATGTATAGGCCTAGGTTATGTCAAGAAACAGAAGGGTCTTACATCCTCCTCTAGTGCCTCTAATAACATTGGTGTGGAAAATGGTCTCCTTGAGGACATACTCGAAGAAGATTCCATGATACTCGCATACGATGATGTGGATCTCTCATCCATGCTTGACGACCTATATGTCTTTTCCATTAGCCTTTCCCTTCGCCACCTTGAGCTTATTGACTAGGAATTATGAGGTAGTGCACCTATCGATAATTTTCCTTCAGTGGACACATACGTAAATCTCATGGGTTTGAGGGAAGGTGAGCACTCTAACCATAAAAGAAAAAAAAATATAAAAGGGTCATGTAGTGAAAACCTCTCTGAGGATTTTCCTGACTCATCAAAAGTCAAACTAAAGGGTGTATCCGATAGTGAAAACCTCGATGAGGTGCTAGAGGATGGGGATTTTCATCTTCCCCTTGTTGGAATTTAGTTGTTTGAACGGTCCTTTATCTTGATCGAAGAAACTCAAGAAGTCAACTTGGGAACCGAAGAAGATCCTAAGATCACATATGTAGCCAAGTCACTATCAGAGGAAGAGTATGCTACCATCGTCAACTTGTTGAAAGAAGGAATCATCAATTTTGCATGGATTTATTCTGACATGCCAGGTCTAGATCTCACCTTAGTGATGCACCATTTGGATGTTCGCCCAGATGCTAAACCAGTCAAGCAAAAGATAAGAAAGATGCATCCACAGGTGGCTCTCCTTGTCAAAAAGGAGCTAGAAAATTTGTTAGAAGCTGGGTTTATTAGGTCGATCGACTATTTAGATTGGATATCCAATATAGTACCCGTCACCAAGCCAAACAAAAATATCAGGATTTGTACAGATTTTCGGGACCTCAATAAAGCTTATCCTAAGAATGATTTCCCTCTACTAAACATTGACATGCTAGTGGATCTTACAATAGGACATGAGATGCTATCCCTTATGGACAATTTCGGCTATAATCAAATCAGAATTGCACGAAAGGAACAACACAAAATTGCCTTCACCACCCCTTGGGGTACCTTCTATTACAATGTCATTCCCTTTAGACTCAAAAATGTGGGGGAACCCTATCAGTTCTCCATGACTGTGATCTTCCATGACCTTATTCTTATCATAATGGAAGATTATGTTGATGACCTATTGGGGAAGTCTAGATCAAGAGAAGAACATCCTGCAATTCTGAACAAGATCTTCGAGCGTCTAGAGCATTATAAATTGTGCTTAAATCCAAAGAAATTTGTATTCGGAGTCACATCTAGGAAGCTTTTGGGTTTCATCATCTCCATAAGGGGTATAAAGGTAGATCCAACAAAGGTTAAAGCTATAATGGAAATTCCCCCACTATGCACTCTCAAACAACTAAGAAGCCTCCAAGGGAAGTTACAATCCATCAGACGGTTCATAGCTCAATTAGCTGACAAATGTAAATCATTTACACATCTGCTATGCAAAGACATTACCTTTAAGTGGGATCCTGAATGTCAGCAAGGTTTTGACAAAATTAAAGAATACTTGGCTCATCCACCCATCTTGATGGCCCCCATTTCGAGTAAACCACTCTTGTTGTATATCTCGGCTACCTCAGTTGCACTAGGGAGACTATTAGCCCAACATGATGAGTCTTCTAAAGAGTGCAATTTATTACATGAGTCAGACATTGGTGGGCTATGAACTCAACTACTCTCCAATGAAAAAGGCTTTCCTAGCCATTGTCTTCAGTTCACAAAAAATCCATCATTACATGCTCAGTCATCCTATCAAGCTAATATCAAAAGTTGATCCACTCAAATACTTGTTTTCCAAGACATCTTTGATTGTATGCATGGCCAAGTGGGTCATACTACTGAGTGAATTTGACATTGAGTATGTGGACCATAAGGCGATCAAGGGACAAGTAATAGCAGATTAGTTAGTTGATGCCCCCTTGGTTGATGCTTATCCTCTAGTCACCAAGTTTCTAGATGAAGAAATCCTCACAGTAACATAAGTAGATACATGGATGCTCTATTTTGATGGGTCTTACACACACAATGGAGTTGGAGCAGGTGTCTTATTCATCACCCCTCAAGGTGACTACATAATGAAGTCATTCAAATTAGTATTTCCATGCACTAACAATATAGCAGAGTATGAAGCTCTCATCATCGGTCTTAGGATCGTCATTCAATGGAACATCACTCTTTTATGAGTCTTTAGTGATTCCCAATTGATTATCAAATAAGTCAATGATGAGTTTCAAATAAAGGATGACAAATTGTTACACTACAAACGCATGGTAGATGACTTCAAAAAATATTTAACCTTCATCCAGTTTGAATAGATCCCAAGATTTCAGAATAAGGCAGCGGATGTGATGGATACAATCGGTTCCCTTATTGATATGCCTAAGGATCAAATGGACTATGAGTTCCTTGTTGAACAAATTATAATCCTAGCATACGATGTCCCTGGGAGTGACATCGTGTGTTACATTGTAGGTCATGAATCCCCTTGGTACCACGAGATTTACTCTTATCTCCATGATAATGTCCTCCCATCTGATCTTACATGAAACCAATGTAAATCCTTCATCCAATGTGCCTCTCTCTATACCATTGTAGGAGATACGCTTTATCGTCGCGAGTATGATGGAACTCTCCTTGGGTGTTTGAAAGAATTAGAAGCTAACACTACGTTAGTGGAAGTACATAATGGTGTCTTTGGGGCCCATTCTAATGGCATGGACTTGGCAAAAAGGATTCTCAGAGCAGGTTATTATTGGCCTACCATGGAGCATGACTCTTACGAGTTCGTGAAGAAATGCCTCCCCTATCAACAACATGTTGATTTGATACATGTTCCTGCCCAAGATTTACAACCAATCATAGTGCCATGGCCCTTTTCTCAGTGGGGTTTTGACTTGATTGGAAAGATATACCCTGCATCTTCTACTAACCACACCTTCATCATCACCGCAACTGAATACTTCACCAAGTGGGTGGAAGCAATTCCACTCTCTCAAATCACCGGTATTCAGATTTTCGAGTTCATCCTTTTCCATATCCTTTGTAGGTATGGAATCTCATCCACCATCATCACTGATAATTGAAATCCTTTTAAAAACCAATTCATGAAACACCTTTTTGAAACTTACCACATCCAGCATCATTGGTCTACCCCTATTACCCGCAAGGTGATGGTCAAGCTCAAGCTACCAAAAAAACCCTGATCAAGATCCTTGAAAAGGTGGTTAATAACATTGGTCGATATTGGCATCTCCATCTCCATCTCACCCTTTGGGCCTACCACACATCCATTCACACTCTTACTAGCGCCACTCCATATTCTCCCGTTTATGGTGTCGATGCCATCTTGTCGATCGAAGTTGAAATCCCATCACTTAGAATATCTCTGAAGAACCTCATAAGTGATGAAGATGCTTGAGTTGAATGCCTCAGTCAGTTGGAACTCCTAGATGAAAAATGGATCAAAGTATACAACCATCTACAAGCATATCAACATTGTCTTAGGAGGAGCTACCATAAAAAGGTTCATCCCCACCAGTTCAATGTTGGTGATCTAGTCCTCAAGGAGAATCAATGTACTCAGCAAGATCAAGACAAAAAGGGAAAGTTTGAGGAAAATTGGTTGGGTCCCTATGTGGTTACAACTAAATATGGTTTTGGCGCATACAGGTTGGCTACTCCTAAAGGAGAACCCCTTAAAGAGCCTATAAATATCATGCACATGAAATGGTTTTATACCTAAGCCAGCTGGGTTGTCCTTTCTTGAGAAAATATAAAAAAAACTAAAAATACAAAAAAATTAGAAAAGTAAAAAAAAAATCCAAAAATAGTAAAGAGAAATAATTCATCCTATGGTGAAAACCACTCTTTGTGGCGCCTTAGATAGGTATGTTTGGTGAAATTTTGGAAACATGCGCCATTCGCAGAGGCCTTAACCATTATCTACCTTGTGTCCCAGGTACTTTATGCTTCCATCTGTCTTATCCTCATGTCCTATCCTTCCATCCCATCGATCCTATCCTCCCATCAATATCCTATCATCAGTTGCTTGGCATATAGTGATTGAGCATTGGATGATCCAAATATGCTATCTATAATTCTAAGATTTTATCCTTAATATGAGCTTGTCATCACCTATACATTGTATCCCATCATCGGTCTTGCATCATCACTTGGGTTCCTTCATCGTGTCGGTCCTCATTGGGTCTCGCCCTCCCCCTTCGTCGGTCTTGTTCACATTAAGGTGTGATCAGTCGGATTCATTCTTCATGACATGACTGGAAGTTATTAATATCCTTATTAGTTTCCAGTATCTGAAATAGTATGGTCTATCAGTTGATTCGGATCTGGTCATGTTTGTCCCTCATATTTTGTCTATTTGGTCCCATCCTTTCATTGTTGGTCCTTTTATCAAACTACGTTGCCCCTACACATTCACATATGCGAGGTCAATAATTTGATCAGTCCCCAGGGCATTTGTCCATCCAGTCTTTATCATCCATCGAGGTCTCCATTTTCCTCTTTCCACTTTTATCCATGGTCAGTTGTCGGTCTTTTATCGAAGTACGAGGGCTTTGTGATTTCATGTAGGCAAGGCTTATCTTTGATCAATCCCCAAGCCCCTAGGTCTTTAGGGCATGTCAGTCTCGTGTCTTGTTCTCTTGTCGCATCATCAAGTATGTCCCTATCCTAGCTGGTACTTATAACAAAGGTCACTAGTATCTTGAGGTTCAATCAGTTTCAGGCATCCTGAGTCATGTCGATCATTTATTTTAGTTTCCATCTTTGGTCTTAATAGGATGCATCATTCCTAATCAAACTGCATCAATCCCATCTATCCTTTCAATCCTGTGGGAAAGGACATTTGAAATCTGATTGTGATCTTTTGATGCTTTTGACATTTTGTTTATCATTTGAGCTCCCTATTCCACCTTGTCTAGGTCACCATGATCCATCATATTATGGTGTGCTTTGACGGGTAAACATAGGGACGTATCTTGATCTTTTTGTCTACTTTTGCCTTCTTGGTTGTCCCATGTAGTACCCACCAAGATCCTCGTGGTCTTGTGTTATGTTGGGGCATCCTTTGTGCTTGTGGTTATCCCAATTCCTGGCCCGACCAAGATCCTCATGACTTTGGGGTGTTGGGATAGCCTCCTTGTTTGTTGTATTTGTTTCATACATCAAACACTAGTCTACCTTGGTTCCTTATACCCTGGTGCCTTGTGTCTTATGCTATAGAGAAAATTAGTGCTCCTGAAATGGAAAATAGCATTAGGTTTGCATTTCATGCTTCATCCCATTGCATTGCATTTATCCCCCCATCTTTCTCCATCCTATGACTAGTGATTTTGGTTGTGCAAACATCCATCTCCTATCTCTTTTTCTTCTCAGGATTCATACAATCTTGATAGGTGCAGTATCATGTCTACCACCTCGCCCATCTTCCCTTATTTTGATAATGATTATAGGGAAAGTACTTGCCATAAGCTAACACAACTATGATACACAAATAAAGTGGGAATATTAATGCCTTCCATCACAATGCATGCCCTTATTTACAATCATGCCCGTGCTAATTTAATTCAGATATTAATGTTTGTAAGGAATTTAATTACCCCCATCGTTCATGTAGGCTTGCATGTCTCTTTTAATGCCGATGGTACCAAAGTCATCTCGACAATCAAATCCCCAGTCTATGACATGCAACATGAGCAAAGAAAGTGGGATTGCTACATAACTATAAGGAAACACACGAATGTCATAGAAACAGGTGAATCCAATCATTAATTACTCTTGATCCATGCCATATTACACGCAGAGAGTACAATTTCATCGCAAACAACATCAATCTCATCTCATCTTGCATCTTCACTTCATTCTTTATGTTCCATCTTCCATTGCATTATCATTATCATATTCATTTGAAGTTGTTTAGATTGATATAGATTTGTTATTCTAAGCATCTTAAATTGGGTTCACAATAACATATCCATGGTACACATCATGAAATTAAAAGCAAATTGATTGTATAGTGTACATGCATACATTGCCACTTGCATCACAAAGCATTAGTAACATGATCATAACATGTAATCCATCCCACCCTGCATCACAAAATAGTAGGCACAATACATTTCATTCATATCATCCACATAAGCATGTCACATAAATCATCATAGATACATATACATATCATAATCATCTGCATATCTCATAATAAAGAACATGTCCATATACATGCATCCATAAATAAACATCCATCACATAATAAACACATAGTGTAAATAAGGGTCATTGCATAATATATAAATATCAACATATCATGTCCATAACAACGTCCATAATAAAGTCCATCGTACATCATAAATACATATCCATCAAAATTCATCGAATAAAATATAGGTACAAAGTGCTACTCAAATCTAGGGACCACATCAATGAAGGGCATGAACCATGTTTGGTCTGCATTGTGGAACCTATGGGTTTTGTCCTTGTCTCCTTTCTGTACACCCTCCACCTGTCAAAATAAGAATTTTGTCACCCCTATCATCTCTACCCTATGTTGGCTCCATTTGACCTATGAGGGGAGTTTGGCACTGATCCTCTATGTGGGAGAGTCTCTCAATAGCTATTGTACCCTTGTGTATGTGTCCCTCCTGATCGTGACAGTGTTGGCATCTTTGGTACCTCTCAGATGTATGGATGTATGCGTTGTATAGGATCCAGGACCTCTCTGAAGTAAACCCCCATATAGTAACTGGCCTCTCTCATGTATTCATCCTTGTTTTCTTCCTGTGCCCTCGTTGTGTTCCACTCTACCCTATACCTATCTCATAATACAGCTAGGTGTCTCCTCTCCTGATCCCATGCATTATGTGCCATCCTCAGCTGGTTTATTTGTGCCTGCATCCATGACATCTCATACATTGCTGCATCCCTCTCACCCTGCAAGGTCTGCACCTGAACCTTTGCTACCTCTGCTTTGTCTATCCACTCTCCTGCATCCCCCATGGCCACTTCTACATAGTCTGTCCTATCCTAAAGCTCATCCCTCTCCCTCCTCATCTCATCCCTCTCCCTCCTCAGCTCATCCATCTCCCTCCTCATCTCGTCCCTCTCTTGTCAAGCCTCATCTCTCTCCCTCTACATGGTATCCCTCTCCTTTGACATCCTGGAAGCCTCATCTATGAGATCTCTATAATACCTTTGTCCCTCCTCCTGTAGTATCTCTCTCTTCCTGTAGCATGTCTCTTTCTTCCTCTGAATCCCTTAGCCTATGCTTCACGATCCTGAGTCTCACAAGAGATCCTATCAATAATATTGTTGGGTCCTCAGGCGGCGGCGGTACATATGGTACCATCACGAGTGGCTCTACTTGTATAGAATCCACACCTATGGGATGATGTTTCTCTCTCACATCCTCCATCTCCATGTCCTCCATGCGACTCCTCTACTATCGGCCTCCTCTCCTACCCCTATGTTGCTGCCCAACTAACCTCATCTCACCCTCTAAAGCATAGCCTAGTGCCCCTACAATCGGGTGCATCATCGTGATCTACCCTAGTCTATGCGTTGCCCACCATGTAGAGTATTTCACTATCACCCCTGCATCTACCTCTCCCACTCTCCCTGGATACATCACCAACTACAAATCCTCTCACATTTGTCTAACAAAATCTATTGTAATTGGATCCCCCCATAAATGCTCTTTACTAATCTGGAAAAATCTTTGAGGCCTTGGTGGGATATGTTGCGATACCTCGAACTATCTCCTCACTCTGTTTGGTCTGTAGAGCTCGATGATGTGCAGGTCTCTCCCAATCAAATAGCACACTATAAAGAAGCATCCCCTATGCCTCCTCTCATCCCCTCTCCATCTGATGAACCATCTCTGTTGATAGGGTCTCCATAATGTTTGGTCTCCCTACAGATCATCCAATCTCCTCCATCCCTCTAAATCACTCACATCCAAGTAATGTAGGTGCCAACCGTACTTTGTCCCATACCAGTATGCTACTGGTAGTGTCTCATCTTGCTCCCCTACCATCAAAATCCCTGGCCTTTCCACGCTAGTGTGCTCCCAAGCCCATACTTGAAACAACATCACATATGTAACACTGAGGGATCTCCTATAGCACACCACATGCATGTCCCTATATAGTTGTGCCAATATGCATGCTCCCCATGCAAACTCCCCCTCTCTCCTCTCCATAATGTGTTGAACAACCTCAATGATCTTGAGGCTACAAAATCTCTCGCTCTTGTTTGGTATAACGACAGTGTATGAACCTCTAATCCCATGCATCTATCCAAGTCCAGGTCTCCCCCATGGATAGGGAGATCTACCCATTCGAAGATCACCCATAGGCTCATGTCCCGCTCTCTCCCCTGGCTTTGTGTCCAGCTAACCAGGTGCCCTCCGATGGGCAGTCACAATATCCTCCATACATCCTCTAACATCACTGCCATCTCCCTTTTTGGGAGATGGAATGTAGAGGCCTCAAATCTCCATCTCTCCATCAATGTTAGTAGTTTTCAATGTTCTCTAATGTTGGGTATCCCAACATATGTAGCAATCCCACCTATGCTAGTGTCGCATGATCCTTGTCACTCACCGCCCCGATGGTTTCCTCTAACACCACTGAGTGTCTCTCGCGTGTCCTCAACGTCTCTATGTTCTGCATCCACACATAATGTTATGTCAGTCTTTCATCATGCCTTTTTGCTTTCTCCCCCTTGCTTCGGGTTTTGGCGAATTCGCCAAGTTCTGTAACACAGATCATACAGAAATGTGTGTAGGTGAATTTCCCTAGTCTAAAATGCAAAAAAAAATGAAATGCAAGCGAGGAAAAAAATGAACAACACCTCAACGATTAGCCTAGTTGAACTTGAATAAACTGAAAGATAATAAGAGTGTTATACCTTGCCTAAGTTGATGAGTTGGTTGGCCCTATTGATTTTTAGATTTGTGTGCTCCTTTAAGTGGAAAATAGCATAAAACCTAGTTCTAAATGATCGTGAGACAATGAGGAATGTAATGGTGCAAATGGGTATTGCAATGGATTCTTGATATCGATGCAAAGGGTGCTGCAACAATGGAGGTTTTTGATGCTTGAATTCTTAGGTGATGTCTTGAATGTTGTGTGTGATTAAATGATGCAAATGAGGGAAAAATCCTCTAATTTTAGGGGAAGTTCCACTAAACAATGGACGATCAATATGAAGCCACCATGGACAAGATCAAGGGCCAAGGAGAGTTGAGAACTCACAAGCCATCACATCTTGACATGTGGCGAGTAAGGTGTCAAATAGGGAGATGAGGTGGAGGTGCTTTATGGTACCTTGGGAGTGAGAAAGATCTTCTCATAAAGGAGGTCCTTGTCCACATGTGGGTGACATGACATTCAAGGAATTTAAAATTCCTTAAACGGCCTAGGGATAATAAATGTGAATTTATAATTCATATTGGGAAAGGGTTTCCTTCTCCAAAAGGAGAACAATTAATAAAAGATTGACCTAGAGATATATGCCATAAATGGCATAGGGAATAGGTTGTGCAAACAAGGGATTAAATAAGTTAATGGTAGATTAAGGCAAGTGGAGGATTATGGAGGATGTGACACTAATCATGATTAAGGGGTGTGCACATCCTAATCATAGGTTAATTAAATTAACCTAGATTAAAGAAGAATTGTGGAGGGTAGGACAAGGAAAAAGAAATAATCAATTTTAAAATCAATTTAAATTCATAAATGCAAGTGACTAGATCGAATAAATTAGAGTATTTATATAATTTAGAAAGGAAGGGGGATAGATGATGGAGTATTTAATTATTTAATTAAATACCTTACAAACTTTAGCAAAAGAGGGAAATTAGTTAAATAATAAATTATTTAACTAACACTGATGAAAGATGTAGGATAGAGGAATAAAAGGGAGAAATTTGACCATATGGGGGTGGTCAAATTCCGATGTCTACATTTATAACTAAAATTATGGGAAGTAAAACTGAAATGCAAAAATAGCAAACAAAAACTCAGAAAATGAACTCTAAATACCAAAAAATGTAGTAACAAATATGCAAGGGGACTAATTCGCCCAAAGTGGCGAATGAGTCCAGGTACTAATTTTTTTGAAAATTTTCAGAATTTTTGAATTGAATTTTATGCTTTTTATTTTTTTAGATGCAAATCTGAGATGAAAATGTAGAATTTCACTAATTTTCAATGAAATTAAGTGCAATAATGCAAGCTGAATGAGCTTTCCACTAATGCAAAAATTGAAACCCTAAAATGCAAATTAACTAATGCAAGACCTAATTCAATGTTAATGTAAGCTAAATCTAGGATGTAAATGAACTCCAAATCAAAATTATGATGCTCTAAATACATGCTCACCAAAATGAAAAGATGAAAATTATGTGTTCTCTTCTCTATTGCTTCCAAATTTTTGGACCTAAAAGGAGAGAGGTCAATTTCCTTTCTCTTTTCATTCAAGAACAAGCCCTTGAGATTTCAATGCAAAGGAGATTAAAATCTGGCAATGAGACTGTTCTAGGGAATTGAATGTTGTTGAATGAGGGGTTCACCACCAAGTGTAAACTTGGAAAAGACAATGAGTTGCAAAACACAATTTGATATGCAAGATGACCTAGAAAGATGAAAAAAAAGAAGTAAAATACTATGAGACTAAAAGTGTGGACCTGAAAGATTGAAGAAGGCAAGATGGAGGTCTAGATCACTAAACAAATTACTGTTGAAGCTGACTGGGACTCATTTTCCAACCTAGGTGAATCACTCCAGTTTATGGGAAAATGCACTGGAGCAGGTTTCATCCAAAAGGGTATCCAGATCTGTAAAAATCTTGATTAGACCTATACAGTGGGACTCATTCGCCAATAGTGGCGAACCAGTCCACTTTTGCTTTTTCAAAAGTTTTGAACTAAATTCTTTGTCTCTCAGTCTGCTATGCTCGTTTTGACTAGCTTCCGGATCCGAAACTACAAATTATCACCTGTAGGTCTTCTCCAAGCTTCTCCAAGGTTGAATGAAAACTCTGAAAGCTTTCGAGGCTTGACAACTTTTCTCCAACTTGTATTCTTGACAAATCTACAACCTAGACTTGCAAATCACACACAAGAAGAGGGGAAAATGTTGTGGGGTTAGAGAATAGGGGTTTGCCTTGGTCAAACCCCTTGTTGGTAATAAAACCTTGAAATGAAAGCAAATGTAATGGGAGAATGGTGAATGAATAAAAGATAATGTTGCAACTCACCAAACTATAGCAATAAGGTGTTGCAACTATGCTTGAAATGGCTGCAATGGATCTGTGGTCTTTGATTCTTGATTGATGTTGATAGATCTTGAATGTAATGCTTGCTTGAATCATGAACTCTATATCACAATTGTTAACACAATAACAAACATGAAGAATGCAATCTTTGACATGATGATTGATGCTCTTGAATGCTCTTGAATGCTTGATAATCTGCCCTTGAATGCCTTGAATGTTCTTGGTCAAATTCTCTTGTGAACTCAATTTTCTATAAGGATGCTCTCACAAAAGTCTGAGGTGAAAATGAGTGAAAGAACCTTGTATTTATACTCAATTATGCAAGAATTCTCGAAATTACAACACTACAAGCCAATATTAGATCTAGGAGAATAAAATCCTGTCAAAAATTTGATTTAAATTTGAATTTTGGTCACATGGGACTCATTCACCCAAGGTGGTGAATGAGTCCCATCACACATAATGTATGGGACCAAAAATGAAAAGTGTCTAGAAATGTGTGAAACTTGCATCGGGCCCACAAAAAGACCTAGGTGGGAATCATTTGACCAAGGTGGTGAATGAGTCCCAGACACTAAATCTAGGCCACACAAGCCAAGAACACCTGAATTATGACTGGTCAATGATTGGTGTTGAGATTATCCTCGAAAAGATGCAATAAATGAGGCTTGTGGATGAAAAATAGGGCCAATTAAAGCATAAGACAACACAATTATTAATGACAAGCCTAGAGGAATGTGAAAGTGTGTTACAACACTCCAAATAAGGCAATATTAATTTTAGTTATGATTAAAATTATGTTTATTATGTTTAATTATGTGATAAAACCCTAGAAAAGTGTGAAAGTGTGTTACAACACTTTATAACACTTTTGCAAGGGATCATTGAAATCCATTAGTTCATAGGGGCCCAAGACCTAATGTGAATTTGTTATCCACATTACAACACTAAATCAAGGCAACTTTAAGCCAAAATCAACAAGGAGGACCCAAACAAGTGCAAAAATGTTTAAGGACCCATTTTTCGACACTACAAAATCATCCAAGGGCATCACCAAAATTTTCAGTAAAATATACCAAAGAAATGGAGGAATAACTAGTAGAGAGTAGCCAATAAAGAATCATATGTGTATCTTTTTCAATTCAAAAAATTACTAAATATCAAGGTTTTTAGGAAGTTGAATAGTCACATTTAAGCACAAAGGGATTTTTATAACAAATGGGCATTACAATAGGTAAGAAAAGGTAGCTATATGGGAAACCAATGAATTAAATTTTGAGAACTTATAGGATGCTTGCCTGTCACATAAATTTCTATGTGACACAATTATCCTACGAAAATTGCCCAAATTTAAAATAGTCAGGAAATAAATAATAGAATATTATATAAAAAATATAAAATTGGAGAAGGAAAATTCAAATGCTAGGATAAAATTATCCTAGCACATGCTAGAGACAATGGATGCTAAAATAAGGATGACATTTTTAGAGTTAAAATTTTAGGGTATGTAGTTTTTGACGTTATAAAAAGTTTTAAACTATAAGATATGATTTTAAAAAGGTGTTTAATATGAGAAGGACCAACATAATGTATTATGTTGTGAGTAGTTTCATTCTTCACACAAGAATTAATAAGGATAACCTAAAGGAAGCTAGCCCAAACAAGATAACAAAAAACCAAATAAATAATAATATAAATGTAATTGATGAGATGGAGATGGAATTTGTTGTATGAAATATTTAGATTCTCAAAGAGGAGTCAGAGGTAGTTGTGGCTCTCAACAACATACTTCCTCCCAATAGGTTTCCTTTCATGGGAATTTGGTATAGTCTAGTTGTATATATTTTTTTTTCTTTTGACATTATTTTAGCTTTATTTTATTTATTGCCTAGTTGATATCTAGGCTATAATATTACTATTTTTATTACTAAATATATATCTTTTGGATGAATAAGAGCTTGGGCCCTTTCAAAAAGTGTGCCTTAACCTATTAATAAAAAATATAGAGAGAGGCTAGTGATAACTAGATCAATATTTGTGAATTCATTAGCAAAATTCATGCAAGATTATGCCACTTATAAAATTGTATTATATGTGGGACATTTGAATTTAAGTGAAGACAAAATTTAATGGAAATGAGCATGAATATACAACATAAAGAAAGAAAAGTTGTAGAAACACTTCCAACACTAATCTTCGAGGAGAGTTGAGCGTGTATAATAAATTTAGTCTTACAAGTATAATAAAAGAATAACACAAAAATTATATAACCATGACATAGTGATGTATGTAGCAAAAACCTTTTCCAAAATAAAACCCCACACTCCAAAATATGAGCCAATTATATTATTAGCATTAAATTATTAGTTACAATACAATAACTAGGGACATTCCCTTACATGAGTATCACCATCATGTGAATCTAGAGTAATTTTGATAGCATAATGGTACTTAAAAAATACACTATGCATACTCCAACCCAAGAACCAATAAATAGATAAAACTCAAATCAAGTGTAGTTGTTGAATACCATGAGCAAAAATAATAACCAAAAGTTAGTGCTATCTTTAGCCAACTTTATAATTTCATATTTTATCAGGTTATCAACTAGGTACGTTTCGTGGATACCTTACACCTTGTCATAATTTTTGATAGTATCCCCATCAAAATGTGTGCTCTATTTTAGAATATTTAGATGTATCCAATGACAATTTCTAACATGTATCGCAGGCTAACATAATGTTGGTCAAGATTCCAATGTAAAGCCTCTCTTACATGCTCTTATTTATCATAGAATCTATCATAAGTAGCTCCCATTTTCAATTTCATAAGATGCACTTAAAAATCATGATGATGTTAGATGGTCTTACACCTTCTTACACACACTAGATGATAGCTGACATGTGGCCAAGCATGCCACCTCAAAGTGGGGCATTCGTTTTCCTAGGTGAGGACACTAATAAATTAATATAAAACATTAGGATGCAAGGTTGAGTCACATTTCTAAACAATCAAAAAAATCCATTACAGATATCCACAACTAAAATCTATAATGGACATTTGCAAATAAAGTCTAATCATAAAAATAAATATATTTAAATCCTGCTAAAATTCAACACTAATAATACATGAACTTAATCTATTGACATAGATAGTAAATTAGATACCTACTAAGTTTGAAACTATATCTCTCCCCAACAAATTCAAATCTACTCAAAACCATAGTAAATGATAATATGTAGGAAATTATAGGATGTTGTATTTCTATTTAATGATTGGAATGCTCTAGGCTATGATATAATAATAAAAATAGAGAAACAACTATCCACAACAAATCAAAATTACATAGAGCATGCTAAACATTGAAAATTTATGTGGAAATAAATTATGCATATAGTATAATGAAGGACTAGTATGAAAATTATCTTGCAAATGTCACACGAGAGAGTGTGAATGGTTCATGGTTACTAAAAGATAAAATTGGTGAAGCCACCCAAATTCTTCAAGGTTTATGTGCATTGTTACATTATATTGTGATGCTTATAACTATTATTAGTTTCAAATAAAAAGAAAATATTAAAATTGTATTCTAGGATAATATAAATAACTAACACATATTTTGAATACCACACCGAGACCCAGCCAAATTGTAAAATGTGTATAACACCTTCTGAACCTAGATATGGAAGGTGAATATGTAAAGAATATTCAAAATCCAAAGACATAGATTTACTCTTTAAAGAGCATGAAATTGCTTAGATTTAATATGATAATTTTGTAAGTCATAATTAGAACTAAGATAACTCTAAATGTCAATAAATCTAATTTTATTTTACAACCCATAGCTTTACAAGGATTAAGAAAAGTAGCTTCAATTTCATTAGTGACACTAACTACAAAAAAAGAGTTTTGTGATATCTTTGCTCACCCATTTGACAAATTATAGCTATCAAAACCTATGCAATTTTAATATTAACATTTCAATATTATTACTAAAATTTGTAGTTCTAGTGCATTTTGTAAGAGAATGTGCTTAGTTATTGTATGCGAGTATGCGTAGTATATTTAAAATTTGTGTAAAAGAGAAAGGGCATCAAAAGGTGGAAATAACTAACTTTTAAATTTTGAATTTAAAAACTTGAAGATTATTTATACATATCTAATTAGAATCAATTACATGTCCATAAATTTTATTCAAATAAAAATAGGTAGAATTAAGATAAAGACTAATCTCTCAAAATATACTAAGAAAATAGATTAGATTCAATTTACCAACCCTTATACATAAATATACCACTTATATATTAATTATTATATTTAAAAACCCATCAAAGTGCATTAAAATTTGTAACAAAATCTAAAAGATTGATTGCAATACCACTAAAATTAATTGATAGATAGATACCATTTTCGTGTTGGAGGAATTTATTTGCCAAATATATTCATGATGAGATGATTCAGACTAAATTTTTTATAAATTTTGGTGTTGCCATTAAAAAATTGAAAGAGTACAAAGTTAACAACAAAGATGCCGACGAAAAGGCGCAAATGGCTGCCAATTTGAAATGCGATTCCAAAAAACAATTTGATATTTCCCAAGTTGAATTGAGCAATATGATGTACCATAATTTAACAAGAAAAACCTCTTCAAATGGTTTGGATTCTATGTTTGGGCATATGAGTCCTAGTGGCTTAAACCTAGGACACATATTTCGAGAGGTGCTTTGTTCAATGTAACATTTTAAATCAGGTTTCGAGACCTAGGTGGGACCCATACACCCAAGGTGGCATATGATTCCCAAATCCCTAGATCTGGAACACATAACCAAAAACATTAAATTATGATTTGTCATTTGTTAAATGTCAGGATTATCCATAGAAAAATGCATTTAATTAGGCTTGTGGATGCAAAATAGGACCAATTAAGGCATAAATGAGCCAAATTTTAATAGGGAGAGCCCAAACAAGCATGAAAATGTAAAGGGATACATTTTTCTACACTACAAGATCATACACTAAGAAGGTGTTATATACTTAAACCCTTTTGTTATGGTAATGGTTTATGCCTTGCTAGGATTTTCCCTCACAATAAATTCTTGAGTAATGAGTTACATTGATGGTTAAGCCTCCCCATTCCCTCTCTTTTTCCTTGGTTTCATCAGTCTCTCTCTCTCTCTCATCATTATAGTGTAGTTAATCAATGGTTAATATCATGTCATTTTATGATTAGAAGATTCAACCTTTTGACTACTCAATGATTTTGTCAAAGTCCCTCTACCACACTCTTCCTTTATTTATTATTCTTCATGAATCACTATTTATTTTTCCAACATCTTGATATATCCTATCATTCTTTTCTTTTACTCATTCTTCTTTCCTCTTGTCTTTTCCTTTCTTCTTGGGTCCTCTTCTTGTTCTCTTCCAGATATGTCTCTATCTCACTGATGATATCTCTAGCTATCTTTTTATCACCTTTTCCCATCTTAATTTCTTATCATTCTCTATTTTTTGTATTTTACCTCAACTATTGAACTTTAATTGAAAATTGATAATCATATCTCTTCAAGATCACTCCCTTTATTTACACTTCCACTAAGTGCATAGTCCCCCCTGGGCTAAGTCTTAGTATGCACCACTACACTACTCTATTTTACCAATTTTGGTGTATATTTTTTTGAGTTATTTTCTTCTAATTGCATTACCACAATCTTATCCTTTCGATCAACACCTTCTCCCTAAGCACAAATAATCAGTGTCATAAAAAAAGATATATGATTGATTCAAATAATGTTAGATATTGATAATTTATTAGGAGAAAGAGATTATATGTGCAAACATATGGATTTTCATCAAATTTAAAGCAATAGTTTCTATTCTATACACATATACAAAAGCATAAACAATAATAGTAGGATCATATATATTCTCTCAATACATTAAAATTTCTCTCCTAACGTATCTACTTTTGGTGGTAATCCTGGAACCCATACTGGTCCTAATGTTGGGGTCTCTGTCGGTATAGGGGTTGGTGGTTCTAGTAGTGGTTCCACTAGTCATATTTTTTCCTCTGATCTTGTCTTAAACACTTTATTGCAAAATATGGGACACATGCATAACTAGTTGGTGAAATTATCCACCTCTTCTTCTTAACCTATATATCAACCCTTCTTTCATCATAGTCCTTTGTCCATCAACATTTTGAACACTCTTATCCATCAAGGGATGGATATTCCAAAGTATACTGGTTGTGGAGATCCTCAGACGCACATGTCGACATTTAATGCCCTATGCACTAACTTCTTCCACCATGATGCTTTGATGGAAAATATTTTTTCACGTTCCCTCAAGGACGTTCCTCTTCATTGGTATTGTTCCTTATTGAATAATTTTGTCTTCTTGTTTGATCAGTTGGTGAATAAATTCCTTAGACAGTTCCAAGCTAACATCAGGCTAAAGATGGATTTCTCTTATCTCAATCGATGCAAGCAGGGGGACCATGAAAAGGTTATTGACTTCATCGCTCGTTATCAAGCATTGTTTTCTCATATCTCTTATCCTCTACCTGACTTTGATGTTCAAAAGGCCTTCATTGGGAACTTGCAAAAACCATGGCAAGAAAAGTTTACCTTAATGAAGTATCCTTCCTTTGCACATCTATGTGCAACATTGTGTGAGTACCAACAAACGGTCGCTCAGTTTAGGGGTTCATCCTCATGCTCCCATCCCAATAACTGATCAATGGTGTTAGTTTCTGGTGATACAAGAAGGAATAAGGTTATTGAAAATGTGGTCTTTGCACATAAAGAAAAATGTATAGAGCGTAATAGGAATTTTATAGAACTATCTGAATTCCATTGAGTGCACGAACATGACACTGAGTGATGTGTATGCTTGCATCACGAGATTCGGGATCACATCGATGGTGGGACTATCCATCTCGATGGAAGGAAATATAACTCCAATAAATCTATAGCCAAGGCTAACAATGAGTTATAGATTTATACTAGTCCATTTCCTTCTAACTCTGCTAATCTAGTCACACGGTCTTCGACATCTTCTAAGTTGGTCCCATCTGAGTACGTGAACATGGTCTCTTTCACACATATACCTCCTACTAAGAATATGAGTTCTATTCCTGACATAACGTTTACCTCGCATGATTTATCATTAAACAAGGAGCCTTCCTCATTGTACGTCCCTTCTTGGATTAATGGAAACATTAAGATTGGTGTCATGGTTGATCCGACAAGTTGGGTGAATATGATAACGGTGGAAACCTTGTTCATAAAAAGTTTACATAAGGATAAGTATGATGAGTTGCAAGCCACTCTTCATACTCATGATGAACTTTCTATTGCCCCTATGGGCACCATTTATTTGTCAATCTTAGTGGGACCTAAGGTTGTAGATGTGACATTTGTTATGATTCTAGAATCTAATTTGTTTAGAGTTAGGCTAGGCATTCCATGGCTAACCTCTATGAATGATGTTGCCTTTGTAGTCCACAAATGTTTGAAATTCCTCCAAGAGGGAATTGTGCATGTAGTTCATAATACTAGCTACAAACCACTGGTGTCATGTGGGGGCTTCTCTTTGTATCACTTCTGGCTCACCTCGGTTAGACCTCTCCCTCCAAGGGGATATTTGTTATATCGAGCTATTATTAAATACAAGACTGGGGGCTCAACGTCAAAGGTTATTTTTCTTGTGTCTCCCTATGTTATTTTCATGAAGGCCTCTATGATAGTGCAACAAGTTGTTTCTTTTTCTCTTTTGAAGGGATGGAGAATCTTGTTCACACTCTAGAGCCTTCTCCTTCTACATATTCTGCTATGCCTGCTTCTACTTCCATACTTGTGGTGGCATCCTCGAATTTTTCTCTTGTGCCTCACATGGGGAGTGCAATGGTGCCCACGTGATGAAAGGTGAAGCGTCAGGCTTTTCAATTTCCTATTCTTCCCACAGTTCCCTGACCCACTATTTATGGTAAGAAGAAGCGTTCTCACGGGGTCAATCTTGTGTCTCAACCTCTATGGCCTCCAATTGTTCTTCCACCTATCCTCAAACAACAAATGGAAAGAGGTCCATTTTTGAGGCGCTTGTCTCTATTTCCCCTCCTGTTGTTGTTTATGCTCACATTGTGCCTCCTCCTCCTGCTCCTACTAAGGAGACCACCCTTCCACCGGTAAAAGTTGTGAAGGATGCTCCTATAGTTGACTAACAACCTCAAGCCTCTTCTCAGGCTATGTCCTCTAGTGCTTATAGCCAATGTAACCAACTTTCACATGAGTGTAAGCACCGACAAAAGACTCAAACTATAGAGCACACTTCTATCAAGAAAATTATGGAGGTGCATGTTGTCTCTACTTCTCTTTCTATTGTTGTTCCCGATTCTATTTTTATTTTGGATCCTCCAACAGGTCCTGATGTTTCCCACCCCAAAAGGGTGTCAGTCTTCATCACCCCCTTTGTGGAGCCTCCTCTTTTGATGTCCCTCTCAGACATCCCTCCTTTCTCGCATCTTGTTAACAAGCCTAATACAAAGGTGGTGTCCTCTATGACTTTTTCTTCTTCCTCCTCTTCTTTCGCTTCTTCTATGGGGATCCTACAACCTTAATTGAAGCGTAAGTTGGAGGATGAACTCACCACAAATGAGGGTTGTAAGAAGGGTTCACCTTCTTCAGAGGCTAGTTTTTTCTTGGCTTGCACTGTCCTTGTGATAAAGGTAGCCCCCGCTTCCCTAGATTTTGTCACTACCCCTTTTGTTGAGGCTGATAGTCTCTCAAGAATCTTGTCTTTCTCCTGCTAAGTTGACATAGGGCACTCTTGAGAAGTGCATGTTCAACTCGACGGATGATATCCTAGATTTATCCTCAATCTTTGAAAGATCGATGAACTTTTCTTCATAGGAACTTGGTGAAGAAGACCTCGAGGGGCCTTCTTCCTTGGTTCTTATTGCAGGTGAGTTAGAGGATACTTCCCTTGCTATCCCACCCTTGTAGGCTCATCCTCCCTCCCCTTATAGTGATCTAGATTGGGAGAAGGATAGCAGGATGACCTAATGGTCAATGAGGACTAGGGCAGTGCCTCTTTTGCATCTGTAGATTATATTTTTTTGTGTATTTGTGTTCCCTCATGCTTGTCTTTTTATGTTTGTGATCCTACCTAGAGGAATCTTGCTACACTTGTAGGTACTTGGATATAGGCACAAAACATTTGTCATACATTTCTTCTCTTTGTGTCATCGTTCTTTTATGTATCATAATATTTCTTTTCAATATTGGGTAAGATTCAAAGTGTTGGGGGCATTTAGGCCTTCTTCCATGTTGACCCAATTTTTATTTTACTTTGTCTTCATGTGTCATTCTTCATGTTTTGAGAAATTTGGGGATTGATGAAAGTTCATATAAATTATATTATATCTATCTATTTATATCGATGAGGACTAGGGTAGTGCCTCTTCTACATCTATATATTAGATTTGTTTGTGTATTTGTGTTCCCTCGTGCTTATCTTTTTATGTTTCTGATCCTATCTAGAGGACTCTTTCTACCCTTGTAGGTACTTGGATATAGGCATGGAAATCTGTCATAAATTTTGTTTCTTTGTGTCATCATTCTTTTATGCATCATAATATTGTTTTTCGATATTGGGTACGATGCAAAGTGTTGGGGGCATTTAGGCCTTCTTCCATGTTGACCCAATTTTTATTTTACTTTGTCTTCATGCATCATTCTTCATGTTTTGAGAAATTTTGGGATTGATGAAAGTTAATATATATTATATTATATCTATCTATTTATATCTATGGATAGGTCTAACCCGAATTCTCAGATCCCCCTATCTCTTGATTTCTTCATCTCTGCTTATCTACTTCATGATGTTGTGGTTTTGATGCATTATCCCTCACATGCGTGACAACATGCCACAAATACATCTCATCATGTATCTCGTGCCACACCATCTCTACCTCTCCTTTCTCTCCTTAAGATCTCATGTGCTCCTCCACACAACACACATCATCCCAAGGGAGGGCTATTATGCTTCTCTAATTTTTAACATAGAAAATTATTTCAAAAGGATTCCTTGGTGTCAAATTTATTTACAATGAATTCCTTGACAAAAAAATCCCTTGTTGAATATTCTCATTTTTCAAAAGGATGTATTATCTAAAAAAGGACTCCTTGATAAAATTTTCTTTTGAAAATGATCTCATAAGTGAAAGAGTCTAAATATTTTCCTTTCAAAAAAGGAGTATTCTTTCTAATGAAAGAGTCTGAAATTTTCCTTTGAAAAACGAGCATTCTTCCCAACAGATTCCTTGACAAAAGATCTTTCAAAAGGATTCCTTTGTGACAAAGTAACTTGTGGAAAATCCTGTGTTTTTAGAAAGTTGTGTTCCTTCAAAAGGCCCACTTGGTGTTTGGATGCCTCAAAGGGTTCCCTACCGAAGGAACCCCTTTCTGAAAATTGCTTTCTAAAAAAGGATTCCTTGATGTCTTGATGTCTTGCAAAGGATACCTTTGTGTCTTTTATCTAATATTCGACATCGTGTGTCTTGGTGGTTGATGCCTTATATCTTGGCATCTAGCTTGGGGGCAACCTGACTAGACCCGTCTTTTTTGTAACTATCTTACAACGTAGTTTGCAACAACTACAAGCTTATCTATTGGATTAGTGTGTGTCTTGTGTCTTATCTGATCAAACTATGTCTCATTGTGTCAAGTTGTGTCAAAATTATGTCTTATTGTGACTTATGAAATTGTGTCTATTATGATTCACATTTTTTTCCTAACATGTTTGTCTATAGCCTAACATGTTTGCGGTGAGATTGCAGCTAGCTTTGCAAGATCAAAGACCCATGTCATCTTCACATCTTTGTGGAGCCCTCTCTTTCATGTCAAGGTATGCTGGATTGAAGGTATGCTTCCTCGACAATATCAGTATATTCTCTTCAATCTCTTTCTACTTTATCTCACATATGCATCGACATATATGCTCACTAATGTGGGGGAAAAATATAATGGCGTAAATTTGCACCTCGTAAAATTTCCTATTAATTTACCTTTATTTTAGCCTTCTAAGCCTGACAATGCAAAAACCTGCTACTTTTTCTCTGCTTTTTCCATGTGTCCCTATCATTTTGCATTGATGAAGGGAATTTTTGTCGAGGACGCATGTGTCACATGAATGTCTATGCACCATTTTGTTGTCTTGACAAGATTATTGCATCAAGAAATAGTAAAGACGTTATTATTCTCTATCACCTACGAGCATAACGTCCCCCTATCAAATCTTGATCGCCAGGAATGACTATTTGCCTCTAATTTTCCAATTTGAACTCAATTCTACCTCATTCTCAAGCTCTCTCTTGGTTCTAACACTTATTCTTCATTTATTCTCACCATCTCTTTTTGCTATCAACTTCATACTTGGCTTCTACACCATCTTCTTGCTTCAGTGCCATTGCTATTGTAGGTTCTTGAGGATCCCTTCCGTTGGCATGGTGATCTTGTTCTTCTCCTTTCTATATCAAACTTGAGTGCTCATAGAAAGGGAGGTGATATTGTGTCTATTTTCTTATTTGCATTATCTTACTTGTAGAGTAGCATTTAGATTATTGTTGTTCTCTACTTATGTGTGTTTATTCTATCTACTCCTTCATTGATTCTGTACACCTTGTGGTCGATTGGTTGTCCTAGAGGTGCGAACACTAAAATGGGGACTTGACTGAGGAAAGTTCCAAAACAAAACACCAACATTTTTCTTGTTACTATGCACGTGTAGGTGATATTTGTTTTCTTGGAGCTAGCTGGAGAACTAAACCTTGAGTAAGTTGGCATTCTTCATCTTTCTTCTTTGTTATTTTTCCATTAGAATAGTTAATATTTTCTAGTTAAAGTGTTATTCTTGTTGTACTTTTCATTTTTGCATATTTTTGTCAAACTGTAAAACTAGAGCATTCAAGTTGTTAGTAGAATATGTGTGTTTCTAGATGCTACTTGACTCTCTATCCGTAGAGGATGCTAGCGTGCCTTTGAGACTCTAGCATGGTGTGCTAAATTTTGACACTCGTGCTATCATCCTCTAGTAGAGAGTCGTATGGTCTGTAGTTCGAGACCTCTATGGTCGGCTCACCCAATTCCATAAAACATCTATCATAAACATAAGGGAAACAAAGTCCTGTTTGACCTTCCTTTTTAGCTTATTAGGTAGTCTGAGGTAGTTTAGGGCAATTCGCTCCCTTAGGCTCTTCAATGACCTAAGAGTCTTAAGGGTAGAAAATCCCCCTTCTCTATAAACCCTTCAAGAAGTGCCACATACCCCCCTTGTCTATGTCTCTATCACCATGTGTCAAGCTTATGTTGTATATAATAGACTTAACTTATGACATCCTTTTATATTTTTCACCACAAATATCTATTAGTCCACCTTTATATTTTTTTAACTTAATATGTGACTATATCAAGCCACCTAATTAGGTTTTCAATGTGATTAGTGAAGTTTGTTGGATATGATGCAAAACCATGGCAACAATGCCTATCTTTCTCTCAGTTCCTTATTTCTTTGCCCGCTATTAAACTTTATTTTAAAATAGGTTAGATGGGATCAACATGGGAATGAAATAAATAGTTTAAAAATACTTAGATTTAAGCATTGGCGATTTAATTTGTTGACTATAATCTCTAGGAAAATTTCAAATCTATGTTTTAGAGGGAATAAATCTAAGAAATTTATTAAATTAAAAGCAATCAAGTATGATCCAAAACGTTGATGTAAAATATAACAAACAATTAATTCCAAAAGTATTATTACATTACTATCATGGACTGTGGAAATTTTATATTGTTAAATAAACCAAGTAAAATGTTAACTTGTATGTATTAACCTAGATTATAATTATAATGTTCTTGTGAGACAATTAATTATTGAATTCTTTCACATTCTAAACATTTAAAAAGGAATCTCTAATTTTAAGAGAAAAAACCCTTTCAAATGAACCAAAATCTACTTTCCAAATTAAGGTATTCAAACACACATGTAACACTTTTATTCAAAACATGATAATTTATTAAAATCTCATACAAAATTACATACTAACCACTTAATAATTTAAAAAAAAAAAACCATTTTAATATTTACTAAAATAATTTATAAACATAAATACAAATTAATATAAAAATATATTAATTAATATTAAAATTGGATAACGAAATAATATAATAATTAACACATATCTTTAATATAAATTTAAAACATTCTCAAAATCAAAATTAATGGAGATTCTTTCTATTTTATCCTTCATATTTTAATGTTTACTAACTATTCATGTGTTAAAAAAGAGATTAAGTTTTTCATCTTTATGACGCTGAAAGGTTATGAATGAGCCCATTAGGGGAGAGGGGCCCATATTAGGGTGGGAGCCTATAATGGGGATGAAAGTAGTCCCATTTGGGCCCCACAGTAGAGCTGAATAATATGCAATTGTAAAACACTTCACCCACAAAGTCAACAAAGGTACACATATCACTGTACCATCAAAATTGTATTATAATCGAAGAATATTTGTCCCATACACAAATAGATATTCGTAGTCTTACATGTTAGAGAATATTCAAAGCACATCTGACACGACAAACATGTTGAGCTTCTCTTTTGGTATTTGCCTTTGATGACATTATTGTGTTTCAAATTGACATCTTTGTGGTTGATTATCAGTTGCATTGTTTATATTCTATCTTGGCATACTTACTTCATCATTTTGATGCTGGTTTTGATGGCACTGATCTCTTGACTCCATGTGTAGATCACAAGGAATCTTGTTTACAAGATAATGTTTCCATGTTCAGGTGGTATAATTCTGGTTTGACATTTTGTGCTACTGGGCTACAGTGATCTACAGGTTTATGTGGTATTGGCATGTTCAGATTTCTAACATAATTGTAGACACATAAAAATGACCTAGGCCTGCAAGCTTTTCTTCTAACCCTAATTAGGACATTTTAATTATGTTTCCGACTCACTTTCAACTATTAATTAAATAATTCATAATTATTTAATTAATTCATATCTTTTCATTCTTCATGATTATTAAATAAATAAATTTTAATTATTTATTTAATGTGTCACTAATTGTCTAATGTCTTCCTATAATTAGATAAATTTCTTAATTTATTTAATTATCTTTGTCCATTATATCTTCCTAATTATTAAATAAATAATTCTATTTATTTATTTAATTATGTCACTATTTAAGTCCTCTTCTTCTTAAAATTAAATAAATTCTTATTTATTTAATCCACCTGCCACTATAATTAAATAATTATGTTTAATTGTGTAATTATTCATTGGCCTCTTCTCTCCTAAATTAAATAAATTTCCCTTTGTCACATTCCTACATTTCTAATAATTTTCTGAGTTGGCCTAATGGTGGAAAACTTGTACTCTTGAAAGAGAGGTCACAAGTTCAAATCCTGCAGGGGGTAAGGTATGTACACCTCGTATTGTGGAGCATGAGTTAGGTGCCTCCCTCATATTGGGAGTACGAGGATTCTCATATACTGCAAGCCATCTGTAGACCCAAAAACAGACCGCCTGGTATCGTGGACTATAAAAAGACCTTTCCTTTCCTTTTCCTTTTTCTATAATTAAATAATATCTTTATTATTTAATTTTCACCTAAATTAAATAACTATTATTATTTAATTTCTTCTAAATCTTATTTATTTAAAATAAGTCCCAACACCTAAGTTAAATAATTTTATTATTTAATTTCTCTTCTTTTATTGTGCTCATTTTAAATAAATATTATTTATTTAAAATAAGTCCCACTTTATAAATTCCCTCTTTTAGTCAATAATTTAATTTAAATTATTTACTGTCACATGACCTCACTCCCCACTCCTTTTGAATTAAAATAATTTTTAATTCAAAAAGTCAACATCCCCTCTTGAATCAAATAATTTTAAATTATTATTTGATTCTCCAACAACTTTGGTTTGTGTGCCCAGAATCTCTTGTCAAATGTATTGTCAGCCCTTGATTTGATTTTCTAGAAATCAATCTTGACCTTTCATTTTGAATCTGACCTAATGTTGCCCTAACCCTAATTGTGGGTTGTTATATGAAATCTCATCCATTGATTCTAGGGCACTTATTGACTTTCAATCTTGGCCATTCACACAAAAATTGCATCTTCTATAAAAGAGCAATTTTGGTCACATCTTGCATCTCTTATCTCTTGCACTATTGACTTCTTGCATTTTTCATATTTTAGCATTGTTATTCTCATTTGTCATAGCATATTTTTAGATTTCATTTGACATAGCTTAGATATTTAGATGCTTACTAGTTGCAGTAGGGCATAGTATTGCATATAGTTGTTCAAATCCTTCAATATTTGCTTAGGGTTTTTCATTGTCATTAGTTTTCTCATCATAAATCTGAGGGCAACAACATATTTCAGCAAGTTGAGAAGGTGTAATGAAGGTCAGTCATGGAGGATGAAGATATCTGGTGAGATTGTTTCATCTATTCCTTTGCACTTCATTATTGCTTTGGGTTTTTATCTTCTGCATATGGTATTGTTAAACCTAGAAAAATACCCATTGTTACATTGGTGAACCTGACATGTTTTGACAAATTTTGAAGAATTTTGGAGTTGAATTTTTTTTGTTACAGGTTTTGTTGGCCTTTTGTTGCAGGTTTTGCATCATTTTGGAGACAAAACCCTAGTTTTCAAAGATTTGACCATATCTCTCAAACAGTTACATATTTTCTGAAGAAAAAAAAAATTGCAGGTTGGCGACAATATCAAGAGCTTCTAATCCGAACATCAGATTTTTTAGAGCTGTTTTTAATTTTTAATAATTTTCTTTGTTATTTTCATGAAAAATCAATTTTGAGAGAAAAGTAGCGAATTTTTTGGATTTATTTATATTTTTGGAAATCTCTCTCAATTTAAATAGGGGTCTATTTTTTATGTTTTTAATATTCCTACAAAATAATTCGACAAAAAATAGATTTTTAAAAATTAAGGTTTTACAAAGATTGACTTAAATCTCACAAATTGTTGCAGATCGGTTCACACAATTTTTTTTGTAGGTTTGAAATTATGTCAGACACCTTCAATTAAAAAATCAGATTTTTCAGACTTGTTTTGAAATTTTAATAGTTTTTCATAAAAAAAATTATTTATGGATGCAAAACAACGAATTTTTTGGATTTCTTTACATTTCTCGAAAGCTCTCTAAATTTCACTGAGGGTCTATTTTCTGTGTTTTTACTTTTGATACAAAAACTAGTTCCAAAAATCAGATTTGTCTTGACTAGCTAACCCTCTAATATTAATGATCAATAATAGAAGTATCCTCTACCCTTGCGCGATCCTGGGTTTAAGAGAAACTGTTATTGAATCTAGGAATTGGGCTTGCACTAGGTCAATTAGGGTTAGGGTAACACTTTTTTCTGTATGGTAGTTTAAAGATTTTGGGTTACTGATTTTCTGTTTGCAGCTTATGGCGAGGAGTCTAACATTTTTTTGTTTATTTCACAAATCTTAGACAAATTTGCATTTTACATTCATGGGTTAAAATGAACATGCATGCATACTCATTGGGCTAAAAAGAACACAATCTTGCATGATAGCTCATTGGATTAAAATAAATTTGCATCTCTTAATAGCATTGGGTTAAAATGAACTTTTAGTTAGCTCACACTACAAACAGTTAAAATGAACTTTTAGTTAGCTCACACTACAAACGGTTAAAATGAACCCCAAGTTTTGACAAATACTACAAATGGTTAAAATGAACTCCATGTTTTTTATGTTTGTCAACACATTTCATTTTGGGCTTAAAATGAACACCATGCAAGTGTGAGTTAGGATATTCATGTGTTCTCTCTTTGTTTTTAAACAAGGATTGACTGAACTATGAATATTTTGGCTTGCTTTTGTTAACTCTAGAAAATTGGGCCTGCTTTGGTGGGAAAAAGTACACCCGAAAGTGAGTCAAACCGAAAATAAAGCTCTTTAGCTGAGCTACTTCCGATCGGTATATAAATGTGAATCCTAAGGGAAAGCCTAGGATTATGAGTGCAAATATGTCATAGGACCAAGTAGTACTCCCCAAAATCCTATTGAGCTTAACCTTTTTAGGTTGGAGTGCATCCTTAACGGAGCTTAATCTTGGCCCCCACTCAAACAGATGTCCGAATTAAATCCTTTATTATAGAAAACCGAAAAACTTCTATTCTTTGGTGCAACAACGGTCATTGCCAAGGCACCCGCACCTGCGCAATTCTTAGTAGAGATGATCAATTTGCCATGGGAGTTTCATGGAGGTTGGAAGCTTGGTTGCCCTAAGAAGTGAGTGCACTGTAAGGGGGAGCCTGTGGGGCCAAGCTTCTGAATTCATTCACTAAGGATATGCGGTTAGTGGGATCCAAAAGAATACTATCCTTGTAGCCATAGGATTTTTGTAAAATGACTTCTATGTGGTTGATTTTTAACACCATGTGTTTGCCAACTGTTTTCAGACAAATAAACATCGAACTTGCTAAAATCTGAAACAACTTTGCCAAATTGAAGCAAATCTTTGCAATCGGCCTAAAATTTTGTCAAATCACTTCCTGCAATAGATTTGCCATCATGAACCGCATTTGTCAAATCAAGTCCTCAATTTTGCACACTTTGGGATAGGAAAACTTTCCTTGCTTTGTCAAACCATTATCTCAAAAAGTAAATTGTCATTGGACCAAGTCAAACAAATCAATCATTAGTCATTGTCCTTTGGTGAGCTACTTCCAACTCATTAGTCTAGTGTGGAAATCTCACCTTGTCATTTTGTCATCTTTTCCTTCAAACCAGTCCTTTGACAATCCAAATTGACACATTGGCCAAACTTTGTATGGTTAAAAAAACCTTTCCTAAAAATCATTTGACATAAGGCATCCCTTTTTATCACTTTGCATTATCACTTTGCACAATCTTACTCTCATCCCATCCACCATCATGTCTTCAAGTCACTATGACATGCTTGCTAGTTGAATTGAATGCCAATTCATTGGTAATGGTCAAGCACAACTTGCTAGGGAATTCAAAACACAATACCTCCAATCCAAGTCCAAATTTACAACCCCTAACCCTCCATCCATCTATCCATCTTACTAACAATCTATGAGTCCTAGTCCTCTATCCATCTACTATCAGGAGTCCCCTAACACCATCCATGGCACTAAGTCACAACAAACATCCATTGGTCATACCCACCCTAACTTTGACAAGGGAAATTAGCCATCCATCAATCCAAACCAACTATCCACGTCATATCCTAGTCCTTCATTCACATCATATCCTAATCCTCTATCCACGTCATATTCTAATCCTCCATCCATGTCATATCCTTGTCATGCATCCATGTCCTATTCTAATCCTAGCCCATCATCCCTCAACCAAGTCAAAACCTCCATGTCATATCCTAGTCCATTATACCCCAATCCATTCCAAGACACTCCATGTTTTCATGCAAACATATCTAGTCATGGTCTCCAATGTCCCATCTTCTTACCTACACTTGAAGATACATGTCAAGAGGCAATTCCAAAGCATGACATCATAACATCACCGTCTTGTCCAGATCAAAGTAGTCCATTCCATGACCCCATCTTTACATCCATTCAAGAACCCCTCCTAGAAAATCATGGCATACCAAAGACACCTATCCTTGGTCAAGAGTCCATCCAAAACCATGTCATTCAAGACAAACCTATCCTTGGTCAAGAGTCCATCCAAAACCATGTCATTCAAGATGAACCTATCCTTGGTCAAGATTCCATCCAAAACCATGTCATTCAAGATGAACCTATCCTTGGTCAAGACCATATTTTTGATCATATCATTCCAACTAAGCCCATCTTTGATCAAGACACTACTTTTGAAGAAGTCCAAAATGATCTACTCTTTGACCTTTATGCCCTTCATGATGAAACACTTGAAGATGAACCTCTCCAAGCTTCCAACATTGACACTACCAACAAAGAGACACTTGCCTCCATGGAACACATAGATGATCTTCCCCTAGAACAAGAATCTTCTAGCATGGACATATTTGCAAATGATCAAGCTATAATTGAATTCAGTGGGCTCTATGACAATGACCATGGAGATGGTTTTGACATAGACTTGGAAGCACCAGTAGAATCATCAAAATTTGATATGACAGAAAATCAAACCAAAGATGACAATCAAAAATCTATTCAACATGTTAGTAAAGCTACAACATCCTATCAATTAGGATCATCTATCTTTTTCAGAGCAGGCTTTCTTACAGATGAGAAGATTTCGAGCATTAATTTCCATAATAAGGATGGGTTGGAATCTTGCTTCCAAAATAACAAGTACCCCATCGCAAACAAAATTTGTCAGAACATGCATTATCAGGGAAAAGGATTAGGCCTACATGAGCAAGGAATTTTGGAACCCGTAAAAGTTCAAGCACATTACAGACATCAAGGTCTTGGCGATTCATCAGTTGGAAAATCTAATGATGTTAATGATACCTCCTCGATATTGGGGGCAACTTTATCTGATACAAACATCAAAATGGTTGTCATGAGTAGTCCTTGTCATAAGGTTGTTGCCAACACTCCTTCCATCCACACCATACACTGTCATTCCATCATGAATAACCCTTCCATTTGGAACCAAAAAAACTATTACAAATCCAAAGTTCAAAATCACATGTCAAAGGCCATGGAATCAATCAACAATACAAGTGGACAAATGAAGCTAAAATGGATCCCAAAACAAAATGGGTCAAGTCAAGAAAAGAATGAATTAGGCAAAGAAAATATGTCAAATCCAAAAGTCAATCAAAATGTGGAGCCACAGCACAAGAGGACTCCCACATACAATACATGTCCACCTTCATCAAAATGGCTATCAAGAAAGACATATAAAAGTGTTGGTTCCAAACACTATCCTAATCTGATACCCAAAGTTTGGAGAATAAAAATCAATACATCCAAACATCCAACCAACCCGTCCATGTCCACAATCATCTGTCATAATCCTACATCCTCCTTAAAGTCCAAACATCCCATGTCACAAATCCATCACATCTTGGCAGATCTTGGAAGCAACTCTCTATTATAAGGACTCTCATGGTACTCTATCGCGATGTGTGTATTTTGATAAGACCAACTCTAGTATCAACAAGGATCACAATGACATCAATCAGTTGTATGCAAGCGCTATCATCCTGACAAGGCAACTACTTTAGAAAGGTCATTATTGGCATGTCATGGCACCAGTCTCTACATCGACACCGTCAAAGGCTTAAGCACAGTCAGTGGTCATCTGAAACATCAAGGCTATCCGAAAAAATGCAAAAATACAAAAAAAATTGAAAAATCAAAAAATCGTCACCTTCATGAAAACTTGGCAAACAGGCATCTTGGTGACACCAGAAAAATCAGAAAATATCAAAAATAGTAAAGAGAAAAATTTCATCCAATAGTGAAAACCATTCTTATAGTGCTCTGGATAAGTACCATGATGAAAACCTAGAAAACAGGCATCATGTGTAGAATAAATCATCTATGTGGACCATTACACTTGGGGGCAAGTCATCTCATCTCCCATGCCCTTCACATGAAATCTCTTGTGACATTTCCATCTATCTATCCAAGCCATGTCATTTCTGTCTATTTTCCCACCTACTTTTGATAAGGACTAAAATACAAACACAGGTCATGCTTTGGGAAAAAATTTGACATGTTTATCCTTTGACCATACCCTATTCCATATCATGTCATTAACATCATAGCCTCATGTGACTTTGTCCTTGACAACTATATGATAATAGTCCTCATGTCTCCTATCTTTTACAGAATCCATCCATTGTCCTTTTATGCCTATCACCCATCTTGGTTTCCCTTGTCAATGTTCTAAAGATCCCTCATCATCCCATCTAGTCCTACTTAAGTCATTCCACATGCAACAATATGGAAAACCTGGTGCATCATCAAAAACATTCCTTGACTTTGTCCCTAGCCTTGTTGTAGACTTTTATCCTCTTGTCATATCATTGTCATCCTCACGTTGTTTCGGGATGTGTCCTTCCCACGTCAAACAACGTTGTTGTTGTCATCATCACCTATCAATCGGTATTTAGCTTGACTAGTAGAAAAATCATGGTTGTGCTTGGACTCATGTGCGTCGACATCATTCACATGCATTTGTCACAATTTTTTTGTAAAACATCAAAAAGTCATAAAAATTGGAAAAAGTTTTGAAAAAAGTCATAAAAATCTGAAAAAGACCTGAAAAAAGACCTAAAAATTTGAAAAATGTCTTGAAGAAAGTACAAAAACATCCAAATCAATGTCAAAATCCCAAAAACAGAGTCAAGGTAATATCTTGTCAGTCCAGTCAATCACGTCAATCAATCTTTTGTCCCTGTCCAAGCTACGTAGGCAAGATTCATCTGTGAATCCCCGAGACATTAGGTCAGTCTTTCTAGGTTTGTCAAAATAAAATCATGATTCAAATTTATGTCCTTTGTACAACGTCATTGGTCGTGTTGAACTACGAGGTCTCTGAGTGCACGACGTAGGAAAGGCCATCAATCAATGAGCCCCTAAGGCCGCACTAGGTCAGTCGATTAGGGTTCATGGAACAACATTTTCACACATGTCAAAATTTCTTCAAATCAAGCAAATCTTCCATCAATCTCGAGCAAAAAATCTATCAACCATCTATTTCATCAACAATTGCGGTCAATTCAGTGATGGCTTGTAATCAATTTTATTAGGATAGTTTAACCTGGTAAAGCTTTGGGTTCTTCTTCAAATGTGTCCTTCTGAAGAGCAAATCTCGTCATTTCTTTATACTTTTGGATGTGTCCTTCCTAAGCATTGTCCTCATCATCTAACATTTTGATGAATTCTCCTAACTTCGAGAATTGATCTCCTAGATATCAACATCATTCAGGATGTGTCCTTCCTGAATTCGATATTGCTCAACATTTGGCAACTGTGATATTAAAACACTTGGCAAACACTTGGCACTTGTCTTTGGCTTTTTCACCATGTTACTAGTTTTTTAGCAAGATCCCGACAACAGGATTTAGAGAAACAATGTCTCATGACATTTGCCTTATCTTTTGACACTCATGTTACTAGTTTCTCGACGATATCCTGACTACGAGATCTAGAAAAACTACGACGTATCATGAAAATGGCTTTATTTTGTTCTTTTGGCAATCATGTTGCTATTTTCTCGAGGATGTCCTGGAAACAGGATTTAGAGAAGCAACGATGTTTCATGGCTTGTCCTTCTTGTCTTTTTCAGCTTGCAGTTGGTTATGACAAAAAGACTTGGGAAATTACGCTCTTAGTATGAGTCATGATCATCCTTGTCTGCGATTGCTTGTCTTTTGTAATGGTACGACCTTGCACATCTTGATTTATGTCATATCATGGTGTTTGTTGGCCATTATAATAATCTGCCCAATGATGATTAAAGAGCAATAAATATTAAAGTCCTATGGGAATATGTTGAAGGATTTGGTCTAGGAACTAACATGTATCTCATATAGGCATTGCATCCATACCATCATCCATATCTTTTTTCACTAACATTTCTTTGTCTCTCCATATTCTAGTCTTCTCATCCATTTCGAGAGAACACCCGTGATCTTGGAACCCGTCTTTCCTCTCGAGGGGGCATATCGCAACCCTCCTCGTCATTCTTCCTCATCTTATTTTGCATTGGGGCATACTTTTGACTTACTTTCTTTGCCACAATGCGACAGGCTGCATTATGACAAAGAGGGGCAAATGTAGACACATAAAAATGACCTAGGCCCACAAGCTCTTCTTCTAACCCTAATTAGGACATTTTAATTATGTTTCCGACTCACTTTCAACTATTAATTAAATAATTCATAATTATTTAATTAATTCATATCTTTTCATTCTTCATGATTATTAAATAAGTAAATTTTAATTATTTATTTAATAATCATGAAGAATGAAAAGATATGAATTAATTAAATAAATTTCTTAATTTATTTAATTATCTTTGTCCATTATATCTTCCTGATTATTAAATAAATATTTTTATTTATTTATTTAATTATGTCACTAATTAAGTCCTCTTCTTCCTAAAATTAAATAAATTCTTATTTATTTAATCCACCTGCCACTATAATTAAATAATTATGTTTAATTGTGTAATTATTCATTGGCCTCTTCTCTCCTAAATTAAATAAATTTCCCTTTGTCACATTCCTCTATAATTAAATAATATCTTTATTATTTAATTTTCACCTAAATTAAATAACTATTATTATTTTATTTCTTCTAAATCTTATTTATTTAAAATAAGTCCCAACACCTAAATTAAATAATTTTATTATTTAATTTCTCCTCTTTTATTGTGCTCATTTTAAATAAATATTATTTATTTAAAATAAGTCCCACTTTATAAATTCCCTCTTTTAGTAAATAATTTAATTTAAATTATTTACCGTCACATGACCCCACCCCTTTTGAATTAAAATAATTAATAATTCAAAAAGTCAACATCCCCTCTTGAATCAAATAAATAATATTGCCCTAACCCTAATTGTGGGTTGTTATATGGAATCTCGTCCATTGATTCTAGGGCACTTATTGACTTTCAATCTTGGCCATTCACACAAAATTGCATCCTCTATAAAAAAGCAATTTTGGTCACATCTTGCATCTTTTATCTCTTGCATTATTGACTTCTTGCATTTTTCATATTTTAGCATTTTTATTCTCATTTGTCATAGCATATTTTTAGATTTTATTTGACATAGCTTAGACATTTTAGATGCTTACTAGTTGTAGTAGGGCATAGTATTGCATATAGTTGTTCAAATCCTTCAATATTTGCTTAGGGTTTTTCATTGTCATTAGTTTTCTCATCATAAATCTGAGGGCAAAAACATATTTCAGCAAGTTGAGAAGGTGTAATGAAGGCCAGTCATGGAGGATGAAGATATCTGGTGAGATTGTTTCATCTATTCCTTTGCACTTCATTATTGCTTTGGGTTTTTATGTTCTGGATATGATATTGCTAAACCTAGAAAAATACCCATTGTTACATTAGTGAACCTTAATAATGTTTTTGAACTACTTCAGACTTGTATTTGTTTTAAGCCTCATTCAGGTAATTCTTTCAGTTAACTTAGTTTTTGGAATCATCAAATGGAGTTGGTTTTTTGGTTTTAAGAAAACCCTATCGGGTTTCCTTAAACAATTGATATTGGCAATGTGTATATGGTACATTAAAATTGGCATGGAATTAGCCTTTATTACATTACAAAAGGCATTAGATAAATCAAGCTTTATGTCATGGCAAATGGCTTTGAATAAAGGTCAATAAATTGAACCTTACATTTGCATGGAATCGAGTCTTATGTTTCATAATTCACTAGGCCTTAAGGTCGCCAATAGGTACGAGGTATTGTTTATTTAAAAGCCACTATGAAAGTGACATGGCTTTTAATTCTTGGTAACAATGATGGCTAAGGTAATCGGCATTTGTTTTAAGTGGTCATGACAAATTACTAATGACATAATTGTGTCAAAATTCTTACTTTCTTAATCATTGAACATCGATTAAAGCTTACCATTGATAATGTTGATTGACAGTTTGTATGTATTCCGAAGGTAATGAGATTGTCGACATGCATTGCATTGGCTTGTCCGTGGAATTCATAATGCATTATGAGGTTTCTACTTATGACTTTAGTCCTTTCAGATTTCAAACTTTATCATTTTTTGGAAATGGCATCGATTGCTTTGCAAAATGAAATTAGGTCATTCTTTTGTGCTTTACAAGCTCAAGGGTTTGGAACCCTAGCTCTGTCGCCACCATGGGTGTTGAGGCTCAACTGTTACTTAGTCTTTGTTGGCTTACTACAACTTTTTGACAATGAATGGGGGTATCTGCAAGATCCTTTCCATGGTCGATGTTTGTGTCAGCTGCCTGTCTTTGGGTGAAGGCTCGAAATTGGAAGAATCTTCATGTCTTATAGCCAAGTTGGTAAACTTCTCCATGAAAATTTCTCTCACACTCCTTAGGTATTCACCTTACCATATGATTTTTGAGGAACCGTTACTTCTCTTGGTACAAAAATTGAAGACAAGTGTTTGCTTCTTTCTGAAAAATGATCAATTGGGTTTAATTTTTGTGGTCAGAAATACTGCATTTCAATTTTCTCATAATCTGATAGTGATACCCAGATATTATATCATATCATCTTTTGGGCCTAATTTAGGGGATTGTGTTTTCATTGGTGGTAATCATGCTTTCTGCAAAATACTTCTATCTTGCTTTTGTAATATGTGGTAGTTGTTCTTGGGTGCACTATAATGGGTGTTTCAGTTACTTTTTTTGTTGCAGCAGTATTCAAAGGTATTTTGTGCATGGTATATATTGTTTAATTCATTTTTCAGTCAGTATTTCCTATGCAGGCTCCTTGTATGGACAGGGTTCAGTCTTCTTTCTAAAAATGCATTTTCCTTGACCATTTTGTCAGAAGAAATCCACCATGTTGAACATTTCTCTGAATCATTGCAATACCTGGCAACATGATTCGACAGAAGTTGGGTACATGAAAAATTACCTTTGTTTTTTTAAAAATGAAATGAGATAAGTTACCGTGTTGTAATTTCTTGAATTGAAAAATGAAGACATATTTGTAAGAAGATAAACAGAGAGAGTGTTAACAGTTTTAGAACTATGAGAAAAGACCATGAAAACCAGTGAGAAAAAATAGCTACTGTATTTGTCTACACAAGAAAAAATGTTCTTTTTTTAGATTGAAAATATGGAATATATGTTCAATATCAAGTTGTCTTAAGACTTGATAATGGCTGGAATTCTGAAGGTTCATTCTTGAACTTTGAGGATTTTAGGTATTTCCCGTCAAGAGGCACTTGAGAGAAAAGATAGAAACAGAGAGATCCTCTGTATCATTGTATTACTTACGGAAAATAGAAAAGGGGTTGGTGCTCCTTGAAATTCGTGTTTCTAAATGAGGGGTTGGTGCTTAGAAATCAGCCTATAAGGCATTGTCAAAAGTGGTTTTTAATATAAGCCTAGAAAGGCAGCAGTTCAGGAGAGGTTTTTCTACACCAGGAGGGTTTTCCACTTTGCATAGTTTCACTGTCATACTTCTCATTATAATTATATGTGACTGCATTCAATATATGGATGAGTTAATCATTGATAAATGAGAGAATAAATCTGCTTTGTTTTAGTTTATGTAAAATTTGTTAAATCAGTTTATGACACTGATTCACCTCTCAGTGTATTTTTCACTCCAATAAAACATACAAGCCATGTTGCTTGTTACTGGCTCACCGCTTGAAAACAAAAGGCCATAGTATTAAATTAGTATAACCCAAGCTCCCCTTTAATGTCACAACTTGCATTACATCACAACCACCTTTCGGGCACTTCGCATGTCAGGAGTAGAACTACGAGCCAAGAATGTCCCATCACCAAATCCAATCCAGTTGAACCCCCATTCCACTTGCCCACCAACACAACACTTAGACAAGTAGCAATCATTCATATGAGTCCCAATTGTCAAATCGAACCTCTCTACTATTGGTTCCTCCTCCTTTATTTCCCACCTGCAACCACCAAAACAATGGTGTTAAAGCCACCGAATTCTCCTGTCAAGAAAACAAGCAATTCACACCATTAATATATACAATCTTAGCAATTGAAGGCATCTGATGAAGATTTGAAATTTGAAATTAAAAGGACAGGAATTAAAGACTCCACACCAAACCAACATTGAACATATAAGGACATTTTCAAATTAAAAAATGCATTACTCAATCTATTGCAATTTCCATTTAGCATGTCCCACTTTCATTATCAATTATATAATTTTCTCCAAAAATATGAAGTAAGTCCAGAAGCAGCAACAACAACATTGTGACAAGCTACAGGTATTCTACTACTACAAATTTTGGTTGCCTCTAAATGCAAATATGTTTAATGGGATGTCAATTTTTTTCACATTGACTTGTAACTCAATATCTAGAGTTTCAACTTACACTTTATATGAATGTCAAGTCATTTCATTCAAGTTCAGGGTTTCACTGGTTTTCCTTTCCTCTATGCTCGTCCATGCACAATGTTTTACCCTGCATTGTGCATTTCAATATATTGTCTTTTTCATGATATTGTGTTATTCATTTCACGATGTTTACTCTACATTGTGCTTTTCATATTTGATTCCTTATAAGATATGAAATGGGTTTCACTGGTTTAAATGGTTTTTCATTACTATTAGACTTGCTCAACGAAATATGGAAAGGGTTTGAATGGTTTTCATCCATGCACTTGTATTTGTGTGTTCGTCATTGCACATACATTAACTCTACAATTTAATTTTTACATTTATTTGTTATTCCAAAATACAGAAATGGATACAATATATTTTCTTGTTACTAAGAAATATTCATAGGGCTTTAATGTCTATCATTTCGAGGGTTTCTGCCATGCACTTGCATTCATGTCTTCCTCATTGCACAGACTCCATCTCTGCGATTTGCTTAAAATATTCTCATGTTATTCTTAAATATGAAAATGGTATGACTGGTTTTCATTTCGAAGATATTCTGGAATTTTTATGTATTATTTTGTTCTTCTACATTCACAATAGTTATGTCTGCGAAATTCTTTTTTCATTTCATTGTTACTACCAAACATGGAAAGGGTTTCACTAGTTTTAAATTATAGGGTTTTATCTTTGACAATGCACAAACTTTGACTTTGCAATTTCCCTTCAATATTTTTTTGTTATTCCCAAATATCAACATGGATTCACTTGTTTTCATTATGAAGCTATTCTTCCATGCAATTATATTATTTTGTTCTTATATATGTATTTGTCTTTCCATACATACATATACATATTGTGCATGGAAGAAGACAATAATACATAGACATATTTCCATACTTATATATTCCCATACATGTATATGGTATGAATGGTTTTCTATATATTCGTATATGTATATATATGTAATTTCTTATGTGATTGTTACTACAAAATTTGTTTTATATATTTATGTTCGACTCTCCACATTTCATTGTTCGGATCTGCACTCAAGAAACCTCCATTTCTCTTTCAGTTGAGGTTTTCTACCTCACTACGCCTATACCATTGTATTTCCTTTTGAAAATGTTTGTTCATGTCTCACTAAATAGATCTACTCTAAGTAATTTCAATTCAAATAATAAAATACAACAAACTGTCAACATGCACAACAAATCCAATTGCATTACAAACTGTTCCTAAAAACCAAGCAAAATAAAGACAATAAAAACAAACCGATCATGCACAATAAAGACAATTTCATTTCAAACTGTTCATAAAAACAAGACCATTCAAATTCAAAATTTCAAGATGCATATTAAATGAATTCAAACTGTTCATGCATCACTATGACTTCAACAATGTTCAATTGTCTTGTTTTATTTAACTGCTCCAAACATCTTTTTTAACATTTG